>NMRB01000388.1:61797-83885 GCA_002633025.1 Notospermus geniculatus
AGAGGCAAGGAAGCAAAGGCCATCTACAAGGGTATAATTAGCACAGATTTATCCATTCTTTGTTCTAAGCACCATCACAAAATAAATCACCAAAGAGGTTAGACTACACTTATCAACTGTTCACATCTTTCGAGTCTTGTAAATTTCTCTACTGATCACCATCTTATTTCCAGAGAAAAATGGTCTTTGCTACCAAAGGGATGAGGGAGGGGACCATTGAATGAAAAAAATGTGCGTCATGTATGATGTCAAATGTCAAAATGTTGTATATGTGATTGTGGGTGGTCAGTAATGAAGTGTAACTGTAAACTATACCTTTACAACATAGTGCTGTAACTAACCTAACTATCAGAGATCCACACGTTTTGGCCATTACATTTGGCCCTAAACAGCTGCCTGTCTTTAACGTGGAAGTGGCACGACAGACAGATTGACTTTTCTCCTTTAGCTACATTGCATCTACCCACCGCCACTGCCACCCCCACCCCCATTCCTTTCCGTCAGCATCAGGATCTTGCATTACCCCCATCTCTCATTTCAACTGTATTTCAGGAAGAGAATCCCTAGAGCAGCAGGGAATAAGTAAGGAGACAGGAAGGTCGACTGCAGCCGATGTGCTTAGTGGTGGTATATGGGTGATGTGTGTTAGAAAGGTTGGCAGGTATATAATGTGCAGGTAGGTACATGTATATGTATATCTTTAGTATATCTTTCATGTGTTGAATCAAAATGTGCTTTAACTAAAACTCCAAAGCTAATCTCTAACAAACGCATCAAACTGGCCTTTGATGATAAGAGAAAACACGACCATTAGTCCAAGCAGTTTCAAAGGCTCTGAACATGTATCATATCACATCTCTTAAAGGAAATTCAACAAACCACTCAAAGCATTTTTTTGTGCATTAGGACATTACTTATACTAGTCTACCCAAAACAAGTCTAAAACATATCAACTATAAATGTGTGTGGACAATTTTAAAGATCCCTGAGCTAGAGAACACCAACACCATTATCTGACATTTGTTTATCATTATGGTCCCTAGTGTCTGGGGAAAATATAACAGAGGAATGCACATGTAGACATCTCATTCCTGCAAAATAATAGTTAATGCATTCTCTATCAACTTAACTACAACTACTATCTATATCTATTCTGCATTCAGCCCATGCCATCATGCTAACTAAATAGGAGTAAAGTATGTTACCTCCTTGCTGTGTCTTGACTTGTATGGGCTCGGACAGTGGCCCATCACCAACACCAGTAAATGCCAACACGCAGATCGTGTAGGTCTTGTTGATCTGTAGGTTGCTAAGCGTCGCCAGGCGTAGGTTGTTGTTATCCACGGTGATTACAGTCCAAGTGCTGATGGGAAGATTGGGCTGGAGGGTGTAGAAGACTTTGTAGCCCTGAAATTTGAAATAGGCAAAAATTATCAACATCAGGAAGCGAAAAACAGGACTTGCAGATAGATGTACATTTCACCAAGTGACTTGGTCAACTTTACGCAAAACTTGAGGGTAATGGTTTAAGGTGTCTCTGGTTTGTACTTGTTACCTCCGTCTGTGAACATAGCCTTACCCTGATGACCCCATTAGGTATGTCAGGTTCATTCCACTGGACTAGTACAGTACTTGAGCTCAGCGGGCGAGCACGCACTTTTTGAGGTGGACTTCCTGGTGCTGAAAGATCGGCAAAAGTACATTTAGTACACTGAAAATGACGCCAACTACCTGAAAAGACAACAGTAGGATTAAGTGTATAATTGTAATCAAGATTTATATCTTCATGATTAGAATTATACGGACATTCCTTCATTTTGCAGAGATGAAGCCAATACATAAAGGCCATAAGCTACCCCATCACCAAATGAGCACAACCATTTAAAAGATACAAGACCAAACTAAAATCCACCCAAGCTTGCTGGAAGAACCAATACTTTGATGAAGAGTATCCTGTACTAAATGTACAGGAGACTTTAAAATTTAAAATGAAGCAGACACTTCATTCAGTGCACACGTATGACCTGCACATTCATTTACTGGAGAATGTCGACCACGGTCAAAATAAAACTCTTCCACCCACAACTTCAAGTGCAGCAACACTACCACAACACAGTGACCTTTTACCAAAAAATCACCAAAACACCGAAAGTTATCATTAAAAAATCCCATTTTCCACAGGCATCATGATTCATTTTCTGTAGAAATCTAGATGTATTGAAACTTCTCGTTTAAAGCAAATGGTCATTTACTTCAATTTTCCCAAACTTAGAAGTATGCAGTTTGCTTTGAGGGAGACAAAGACAGATCTGCCCATCTAAGAAAACTTCCTGAAACGTCACTTTTCCATTGACTCATCTACAGTACCTTGTTCGTATCTTTCAAATGGTTGTTCTCATATTTAATGATACTAAGTAATTAAGTGGCTAAATTTCCATTATAAGCCATTATCTGATTAAATTGCAGCAATTAAATTCCCGAAAGCCTTTGCCAAAGACTAAAAAATAGCTAAATTTGTTCACCAACCACCAAATGGGATTAAAACTCTTTAAGACAATAGCTGGTTGTGGAAATGTTCTGAGGGATGTTTTGACAGATCGAGGCAATTATTTCTTCTTCATATTCACGCCTCAATTCTCCGAGTAGATTTTAACCGCAGCGCTCTTTTCACTTTTCGCGACTTAATTGTCACGATAGACAAATAACTTAAGCACTCCCTTAATTTTCATGTCCCGATACTCACTTTGTCATCTCACAGATCAGAATACATGAATACATCAGGAAGATATGAGCTCTTCTCATTTTCAGAGCATAATTCTTTCATGAATTAATCTCATTTCAGGGCTCAGTTCTGAACCTACATTCTTGACAAGATCAGTGCTTTTCGCCTCAATTCTCCTGATGCCACAACAGAGTGGCCAAATGACAGCTCATTCCAAGAATGGAAATGCCCTCTCATGACTGGGCGGTGATTGGTGATACTGCTGGCCCCTTTCAGCCAAATGGGACCACAGATCACTTGCATATAATGCCATATGACTGAGGGAAAGCCAACCTGGATTATGGGAATGCATTGCTAGTGATAACATTGTTGAAGCTGTTACTTTTTTACCAGCCTGTCCCACAGCTGATCAATCCAGCATCCTTTCCGTCAACAACAGTATCAGTACATCAACAATCAGCTATTGTGCTCAGAGGTATAAATGTTATGAAGATTTTACGCCACTTGCAGAAGAAAGAGATTTAAGTAACTTATTAGATATATATGTGTCTCTTGCCAAGAATCCTTGATTACACTGGTTCATATCGTGTTAACAATTGTCCCCTAAATATATGTTTCAAATGTTGAAATATGATGGGTTGTATGTTTGACTAGTACTGTGCTTTCAGCAAATGAAATAATGATAATGGGGAAGGTTCCGAGGGCACTGGACATGAACTGGTTTCCAGACTGAGCCTTATTTTCCAACATTTCATTGAGGGGCAAATTTCCAAAAAAATACTGTTCATCGATCTCCCCATGACGACGTATAAGACCTTGAACACCACAGGACAGGTACAGGACATGACATGGTGGACGGACACACTGGTCACATGACCGCCATGCAGCTGCACAACTGAATTAAAAAATAAGCATAATTTTCTTAACAACTTTACCGACGTACAGACGGACAGTCGACACACACTCTGATGAGAACTTTAGGGGACAGCAAGCCACACTGAGTTTACACCACACGTATTTTTAAGAAAGTAGTAAAAGTATTTGTTGCAACAGCCAAGAATTATTTTTCAGGAAGACAGTTCTAAGCGTACAATATCTGACTTACATGAAGCTCACTTGTGCTCAACGTGATTCTTACTCTAATGATGCTCATGACANGATTTTACGCCACTTGCAGAAGAAAGAGATTTAAGTAACTTATTAGATATGTGTCTCTTGCCAAGAATCCTTGATTACACTAGTTCATATCGTGTTAACAATTGTCCCCTAAATATATGTTTCAAATGTTGAAATATGATGGGTTGTATGTTTGACTAGTACTGTGCTTTCAGCAAATGAAATAATGATAATGGCCAAGGTTCCGAGGGCACTGGACATGTACTGGTTTCCAGACTGAGCCTTATTTTCCAACATTTCATTGAGGGGCAAATTTCCAAAAAAATACTGTTCATCGATCTCCCCATGACGACGTATAAGACCTTGAACACCACAGGACAGGTACAGGACATGACATGGTGGACGGACACACTGGTCACATGACCGCCATGCAGCTGCACAACTGAATTAAAAAATAAGCATAATTTTCTTAACAACTTTACCGACGTACAGACGGACAGTCGACACACACTCTGATGAGAACTTTAGGGGACAGCAAGCCACACTGAGTTTACACCACACGTATTTTTAAGAAAGTAGTAAAAGTATTTGTTGCAACAGCCAAGAATTATTTTTCAGGAAGACAGTTCTAAGCGTACAATATCTGACTTACATGAAGCTCACTTGTGCTCAACGTGATTCTTACTCTAATGATGCTCATGACAACAGTCAATCCACCAAGCACCACGTTTGTCTTCCCAAGTACAACAACATTCTAATAATATTATGACATTGTGAAAGAAAACAGACACAACTGTGGGACTCGATCTACCAGTAAGTCCAACTGGCCAAGAAGCCAATATTGTCTATGTATACCTACAGTCAAGTTTAAACTATCACTAGGGTGAATCATATCATAACATGGGTAGCGTGTCTTTCAATGCCTAACTAGACAAATGGCATTGAAATTAATGGGGGGAATCATGATTATGTACTGCATCATCAACTATTAGAATTTCATCATCAGAGGGTATGTGAACAAGAACCTGAGAATTAGAATGTTTGCAGCTCAATATCTCATGGGATTCTTACAGTTACTATCTTATCATGTATAATCTCTGTGATCTTCTTTTTAAACACATGATCCTCTTCCTATCCTAAACTTTGAATTTTTTTAACAACACTCTTACATTCCATGAGGTTTGAAGAGCTGAGCAGCAACATGAATGAACTTCATCAAGTCTTTTCTTCCTAAACATCTCTTAAAGAGATATTGGATATGAAAATGGGTGAACAGTAAACTCTTCTAGCTGAGGCTGCCATTGACCCCTTTTTAATGTCACATCCAATCCTCTATTATAACCTGATGAAGGCTTTTACCACTTGCCTTTTTGCAACACTAATGAACAATATCAGATTTTGTTTTTCCATCCATACTGCATTCTAGTTAGAATCTCAAAGCCATAACATCAACTCAAGGACAGCACCTTTCACACCAGGTCTTCAGTTGCATTTGATTACCAATATTAAAACGCCTTAAGCCCTCAGGTTATCAGGTTCTGTAGTTCTTTTCTTATATGTCCCCACATGCAACACCTGATGTTGCTTTGTCCTCTGGAAGTCAAGTGTTTTAAACACTTCTGAACAAATTATATCAGAGGTGGGGCCTGTGCCCAAATGAACAGTAACCAATATGAAAATTGACAGCATAGGCAGTTATGTTGCCCATCTTATTCTGAGGCAAATGCATCATCAGATTTGTATTGTAACATGGTGTATGCAGTAGTGGTCCGAACTACAGGTTCTGTGTGATGCCCTAACTAACATGCTGAAGCACGTTCCTAAATTGTGTAGCCATTTGCTTAACCCTAATCAAAAACAGGCATAAAACAGATATGTCCTGTCAGTATGACAAATCCTGCAGTACCAAACCCAGAGAGGATGTTGGATGACACAAAGATGTCAATCAGCACTGGACATTTGACATTTTGACATTCATGGCTAACAGGCTGCATGTTTGTGGTATAAAACAATTATGGCAAAGTGTGTTGATATTTTCCAAGCAATATCCAGATTGTGTTTATTATGAAATGGTCAAGGGATGTTTTGTCATTGTAGCAGTGTAAGGAGCAACTGGCCTAAGCTTCACATAAGGTTGTGCACAGTCGTGCACTAGAAGATAATGTACAGGACAAAATCAGTTTTGTGCTTTGGGTGTTCTGATGTGAAATGCGACTATAGGTGCCTGGCAAATGGAAAGGTGACTGTGACTAAGGCTGCTGTAACCTGGAGATACATCAGAAGGGATTGAAATGATGGGAATAATTGCATAGGAGAAGATGTGTTTGTGTGTGTCGGCTGTGTTCTTGTTCTATATTTGTGTGGTGTCTCATTGTGGGACGAAAACGGTGCGTTTGCAGACCCCATAAAGCTGTAGCGAATGAAGCACNCCAATATTAAAACACCTTAAGCCCTCAGGTTATTAGGTTCTTTAGTTCTTTTCTTATATGTCCCCACATGCAACACCTGTTGTTGCTTTGTCCTCCGGAAGTCAACATTGGCTGTGTTCACTGTTTTAAACACTTCTGATCAAATTATATCAGAGGTGGGGCCTCTGCCCAAATGAACAGTAACCAATATGAAAATTGACTGCATAGGTGGTTAGTTGCCCATCTTATTCTCAGGCAAATGCATCATCAGATTTGTATTGTAACATGATGGTGTATGCAGTAGTGGTCCGAACTACAGGTTCTGTGTGATGCCCTAACTAACATGCTGAAGCAAGTTCCTAAATTGTGTGGCCATTTGCTTAACCCTAATCACAACAGGCATAAAACAGATATGTCCTCTGTCAGTATGACCACCTGCAGTACCAAACCCAGGGAGGATGTTGGATGACACAAAGATGTCAATCAGCACTGGACATTTGACATTTTGACATTCATGGCTAACAGGCTGCATGTTTGTGGTATAAAACAATTATGGCAAAGTGTGTTGATATTTTCCAAGCAATATCCAGATTGTGTTTATTATGAAATGGTCAAGGGATGTTTTGTCATTGTAGCAGTGTAAGGAGCAACTGGCCTAAGCTTCACATAAGGTTGTGCACAGTCGTGCACTAGAAGATAATGTACAGGACAAAATCAGTTTTGTGCTTTGGGTGTTCTGATGTGAAATGCGACTATAGGTGCCTGGCAAATGGAAAGGTGACTGTGACTAAGGCTGCTGTAACCTGGAGATACATCAGAAGGGATTGAAATGATGGGAATAATTGCATAGGAGAAGATGTGTTTGTGTGTGTCGGCTGTGTTCTTGTTCTATATTTGTGTGGTGTCTCATTGTGGGACGAAAACGGTGCGTTTGCAGACCCCATAAAGCTGTAGCGAATGAAGCACGACACTCAGACAAATTCACCACATATCGCAAAATAAGTAAAACACCTACAGCGACCGAAAAGAAATATACCAAACTAACCATTAGGCATTCATATCCCTCACCAATTTTGGCACAATATGAGTACAAAACAATAAAAAATTGTGGAAAAAAATGACTACTACGTTATCAATTAAATTGCAATATCATACTTGTTAAACTTGGAAAAGAATAGTTTCTGCTCTGAATGGTTATTGAAATAGTCGTTACGTTATAAAGCTAATTACTACAAAAATCAAATCGGTACTTAGACCTGCAAAATTCAAATAATTTGCAAAAGTTCTTGTTAATTTGATCCAGAACCTAAATAACTCCACAAATCAATCAACTCAATTTATCACTCGATATCAAACTGTCACTACCAATTTGGCAAAGGCAAAAGTAAATAAGTAATTTTGTGAATGAAGCGAATGCGTGATGCACAACATCGTACATGAAGCTTACATTCAGCAATTTTGTATTGTCGGACAGAGTAAAAGATAGAAAGGTTAGAGTGTTGAAGGTGGAGATGTAATTGATCAGGCAATACGACAGGTTGAAGAAGAGAAGTCTCTAAAGGTTTTATACTATCTCAAGCAAGTTGGACAGTCTCAGTACATCAAAGTTGCAAAGATCGCGAAAGAACAAAGAGCAGAATATACACGTAAGGTACACTGCGTCCAGACAAAACATGACGAAATTACACTTGACAGAATACAACAATACACATGGTATGACATGAAATGGATGACTTTGGGCCCCCCTTCAAATTTCAAATTTTCCTAGATTATTTCATTTGCCTTTGCCAGTCAATCAACTGCACACATTTTTAGCATTTACATGTAGGGGACAACACAAGACAATCTACAGGGTACTAACGCATTTCTCCGGTTGTAACTTCAATTGTGCTACTTTCGATGCCGCGACCGATGTTATTGACGGCAACAACCCGCAACTCATAGACAGTATATGCCTGCAATTTCCGAATTTCGTATTCCGTATCCAGGATATTCGACACCTGAGTATAGGAGGCTCCCTCTTTATACTTGCGCTTGTATTCGACAATATAACTCTCCACAGGATCAGTGTTCCCGGAACTCCAAGTCATTTTGACAGAAGTTGGGGTGACTTCAGATGTTACTAGATTTATGGGCGATTTTGGCAAAGCTGAAGCAGAAGAAGAGTTATGGCCATAGGTTGTTATCAGTGGACGATCCTCTAGGCATGCTCCCTATCAGGGCACCAGGGGCAGGGCCTTTGTCCATCAGCAAAGCCTTGATCATGCCGTAAAAAAATATGTGAAATTTTTTTCCAATGGTATGATTTGGAATAAATTTTGGCAAAAAATTGACCAAAAAAATGAATGAAGATCTTGTCAAGTGGCGCATCTTTATTTGAAGGGCTGATAGGAACTCCGAGCACCAAACCACAAACACACACAAGGGTGCACTTCTGTAGATTGAAGAAATGGGAATTTAGACAGCAGATAGCAGTTGATCTGAACAACTAACTGAAGCTGATAGCACATCTCATTGCGTAGCTACCAAAATATCAACATTCTCAATGAGATCAAATCATGTTTAGACCACAATGAGAACCCCCCTCCCCATTCCACTTGAACATCCCTGAATCAAGTACTTTCAATGGAACTATCAGTAGGCATTACTTCACCAGCTACTCTTGTGCAACAATGAGAAAGACTGACCTACTGATGCAGAGAGAGTGCTAAACTGTTCTGACACAAAACAAATGGGATGGAAACAAGTGTTCTGAGATACAATCCAACCAGCACAGTATAGAGGCTATGCACTGACGTCATCAAATGACGTCATCGATGGGTATGACGCCACGTGTTGGATGGAAAATGGACGGAGCACGTGGTCAGATGCACTGCGTCAGCATGTCACAACGTTCCATCCAACATGGCGTCACCTCGCTGATGACGTCACGTGCATAGCCTCTATAGGAAGCCACAGTCCACTTGATGTTTTTTAGCCTTTGAAATTGTTCCAGAGGTATCCATGGAAATACTAATTCAGTAGTGTAACCCCATTAAAAGCACTTCCCAATGCCTAAGCATCTTGATGAAGAACTGCATTCTTGTGAAGAAGATTTGAGAACTGTTGATATTTTGGTGCTGCTATGCTAGAAATTGGAAGTTTTTGAAAAAATTGCGAATTTGTATTTTGGAGGAAGAGAATTTAGTTTTTATCAGAAGTTGAGAAGGAACCATTGCTTTGCTCAAGAGACACACAATTAAAGAATTGTAATACGCTATGAATGGTCAATCAATTTGAATTTATCAACATTTGAGAAACATCTTTTCCAATCTTTTCACACGAATTTAACTGAATTTTTCATCTAAATTTATCTCAATTTAGATTTGAACGTTTTCAAAATAGAAATTCTCATTCCTCTGAGTGAAAGCCCGATTGGTCATCCAGCAAGGAAAGGACATGATAGAGGAGTGTTCTTCAACACTATATCATTGAGGAGAGGAGTCTGTCATATATGACAACAGGATGTGGTACATGGTATCTTGAGTTTTTGGTATCAGATTCTTGAAAGGATGGCACAGGTTTTCTATCTACAGCCCTCTTACCCCTCCGGAGCATTCACCAATATTTCTGATTGACCATTCTTATGTGTATTGTATAATTCTTTATGGACCCTCACCCCTGGGTGCCCACACACGTAACCTGATTAGTGGTACGGAAAGAGTGTATTAGTGTCAGAAACCACCACCTCAACAATTATATTTGAAACCCTCAGACTTGTGTCCAGGGCATAAAATGAATGGGCGGTGAATTCAGATGAAATCTTACCTTCTATGCTAGAGTGTTTGATGTAAAGGTGACCAGAAGCAATGCCAGAGACAGCAACTTGGTCAAACGATTCATTACATCAATGTGAACTTAGAGCTTCATCGTTATGCCTGAATCTGTTCTGGTTTTCACATCATCAACAGTTTACAGGTTTTGAACTCTATAATCGTCAGAAATGAGCTCTTTGGATATTTTTCCATACTGGAGATTATAGATTTTAGCTCTAATATTGCTGGGGGATTTACTCCTTTGGTCCTCACATTTTCATTTATTTTTTCACTTTGGGGGTACATTTAGGAAATTTGAAAACTATTCTACTTTGGACATCTCCTTTGATTCAAGTCATGCTTCTAGTCCTAATAGGTATCCGCCCCGGATTACTGACGACTATGGTGGACTTCGATAAGATCAATGCATAACGTATGCACGGGGTTACTGCCGTACGTAGTCGTCAGTAACCCACGGCGGATACCTAATAAATCCAGCCACTGACTACCAGAACACAGACATGCCACACGTATTTCCCCATGACAGCATTGAGTTTTTCCATGCTAGGGCAACTGAATACACTCTATGACTTGTCTATGACGATCAGTTCCAAAGTTTTTGATTTAGCCACTGGTAATGACATCTACTGCAAAATTGCACTCAAACCATTTTTTCATTTATTTGGCTAGGTGGGTAAAGTTGCCACTCCATTAAAATCTCGTGGTGGGAATAGGGGATGATTTTTCTGGTGTAAGGAACCCGGTATATTTACCAGACCCACACCAAACACTAGGGCCAGGTTGACATATTTGCGACTGACAGAAGCAGGAGAAAATACCCTCGCTCTCCGCTGTCCCTTAGCACCAGGGAAAAGCATAAATTGAATGAAAGTATAACTTACTGGTTTGACCTAGCCAACAAGAAAATCAAGTTATTAGGATTTAACCCTTACTGATAGATTTTTTTCTCTGACTTTTGGTTGTTCTAACTGAACTGACCCCCATCCATATTGGCACAAAGTAACTAATAGCTACAACCACAAAATTCGTGGCCATGAATGGATGTGTTCAAGGAGAAAACGGGATGAGAAAACTGCACAAAATATTTATATATAAATATGTATATATAATGAACTGAACACGAACGAATGGCCACAACACTGAGACAACNCCGGAGCATTCACCAATATTTCTGATTGACCATTCTTATGTGTATTGTATAATTCTTTATGGACCCTCACCCCTGGGTGCCCACACACGTAACCTGATTAGTGGTACGGAAAGAGTGTATTAGTGTCAGAAACCACCACCTCAACAATTATATTTGAAACCCTCGGACTTGTGTCCAGGGCATAAAATGAATGGGCGGTGAATTCAGATGAAATCTTACCTTCTATGCTAGAGTGTTTGATGTAAAGGTGACCAGAAGCAATGCCAGAGACAGCAACTTGGTCAAACAATTCATTACATCAATGTGAACTTAGAGCCTCATCGTTATGCCTGAATCTGTTCTGGTTTTCACATCATCAACAGTTTACAGGTTTTGAACTCTATAATCGTCAGAAATGAGCTCTTTGGATATTTTTCCATACTGGAGATTATAGATTTTAGCTCTAATATTGGGGGGATTGGGACAGATCTATTACTCCTTTGGTCCTCACATTTTCATTTATTTTTTCACTTTGGGGATACATTTAGGAAATTTGAAAACTATTCTACTTTGGACATCTCCTTGTTCAAGTCATGCTTCTAGTCCTAATAGGTATCTGCCATGGATTACTGACGACTATGGTGGACTTCGATAAGATCAATGCATAACGCATACACGGGGTTACTGCCATACGTAGTCGTCAGTAACCTGTGGTGGATACCTAATGAATCCAGTGACTGACTACCAGAACACAGACATGCCACACGTATTTCCCCATGACAGCATTGAGTTTTTCCATGCTAGGGCAACTGAATACACTCTATGACTTGTCTATGACGATCAGTTCCAAAGTTTTTGATTTAGCCACTGGTAATGACATCTACTGCAAAATTACACTCAAACCATTGTTTCATTTATTTGGCTAGGTGGGTTTAAGTTGCCACTCCATTAAAATCTCGTGGTGGGAATAGGGGATGATTTTTCTGGTGTAAGGAACCCGGCATATTTACCAGACCCACACCAAACACTAGGGCCAGGTTGACATATTTGCGACTGACAGAAGCAGGAGAAAATACCCTCGCTCTCCGCTGTCCCTCAGCACCAGGGAAAAGCATAAATTGAATGAAAGTGTAACTTACTGGTTTGACCTAGCCAACAAGAAAATCAAGTTATTAGGATTTAACCTTTACTGATAGATTTTTTCTTTGACTTTTGGTTGTTCTAACTGAACTGACCCCCATCCATATTGGCACAAAGTAACTAATAGCTACAACCACAAAATTCGTGGCCATGAATGGATGTGTTCAAGGAGAAAACGGGATGAGAAAACTGCACAAAATATTTATATATAAATATGTATATATAATGAACTGAACACGAACGAATGGCCACAACACTGAGACAACATCATGCACCATTTGAGCACATGCTTGATACAGTCTTCTTGTCGGAGGCACATCGGCTAGATGTCTGCATGTCTGACGTGTGGAAACGAATCGTAGAATAAGATGAAGTAGATTGGCGAAGTGGTCTTCGTGCTTGCCATTCTGAGTGACAAACATGCCAATATGCAGCAACAATCGTCTAGCATTCAGGTATTGTTGGACAATTTCCAAAGAGAAAGGCAGAGAAAAGGAACATGCATATGTGCAAGAAAAATTTCGTAAGGAAAACTCAACATGTGACCCAGTTTTGGTTTTAATGTATATATCTTCCATGGAAATGATGTGGGCCATGGAAGGCCGTTTGCATCTGGTCTAGCTGAGCTCAATAAAGACTGTATTGAAATAAGTAAACGTTTTCACCTTGCTATATGTAAATTTTTGGATTTGAATAAATTAAGCAATTGGGACTGTGTGTATCAAAGGAGGGCATGTAAGATATGAATTTGTAAATCAGATATCAGGATAAAATGCAGCGCTACAGTGTCACAGGTACTGTAATGAAACGGTCTGATTAGTTGTGCTACAATGAGACAATCAATGCATTTGCAGTACACGAACATTCTCCAATAGCACAGACTGGTGTCGATCTATAGCATTCCAGAGAATATTAGATATCACTCCAAATCTCCATCTACGAAGCATTTCATTCATTCTCCAACTTGACGGTCCCAGCTTAGCAATATTTACAGTGTTAAAGCGACCAATCTATGCTATTGAAGAATGGCTGTCTTGGCTGTTGAAGCAACGTATCTCTTTGTATGCTTTGTTTTGTTTGTCTTCGTTGACGTCTGCTGATGCTTTAAGCAGACATGTGGTACCTTCACAGTGAACACCTAACATATAGGAAAGTTTTCATTGTGGTATTTTTAACTTTGAGAAGCAAAATTAAGAATCTTTGACAATCATTACTTGTCTTGTATCAAAATAGATCCAAAAATGTTCTGATGAATATGACACTAAAGACAACATCAAACTCGTATTTATCACAAGCAGACGATCATATCTGATAGAGTTGATTCTAACATTCACTGGATAGTCTAAGTGCCTAATGCATATACACTCATTACTGTAGAGTTACTACGTGATAGCCATCTCCTTCGGTGGAGAACACACAAAACTTCAATTTACGAGAGCAGTCAGCATCTATGGTACCAAGAATTGAATGGATTACCAGGCAAGGGGTCGCCATACTCTGGTTTGACTGGTGCATCCTTCCTGAAGCTTGTAGAGTTAGGAGTCAGAGTTTGTATAAGAAGAGATCTCTAAGGCTCCAGTAACACTACAACCTATTAGGATGGATAGCTTAGAGGGCATCACTACTAGTTGCATCAAGTGCATTTTCTCCCTACTTTATTCACCAGCAACCAAGAGTGTATGGCACCATCTTGACTTGATATCAATTTTGGCCTTTTCTAAACCTATGAGTTATCCTTTAATATTTTTACTGAGTCACATACAGTGAGTATGCAGCGTTGAAAGTACAACAAGCACGACACCACATTCATTACCTTTGACCTTGACCTGTGCTACTGCTTCTATATTACCAAGGTCGCTAGATGCGACACATGTGTAATTAGCAGATTCACGAACATTGGTGAGCATGAGGACGTTTTTTCCAATCGGGATGTTCTCCTCTGGCGTCAGTTCTTGAGCCCCCTTGCGCCATTTCACAAACGGCATCGGTGACCCGACGGCGACGCATGTCAGATTCACAGATCCACCGGGCAAAACTTCGCTGCTTTCCGGAGGGATTGAGAAATGAGGTGGTACTCGGCGCACTGAAAAAATAAACGGATATCTTTGATTAAAGGCTTTGTGACAGGAAATGAACACAATGAGGGCACAAAACAAGATGGCAGTGAGAGATGAGACCAGCCACCAGACCAAAATGTTCAGCTTGAAAGCCTCCACATGCTTGTACATTTCATGAAGAGTTCGGCAATAAATCGTTTGTTCTCCACCGTGCTGCATACGATGGGCACATCCAAAAATCGCATCGCCGTATATCTATATGGCCGTATATCTATAGACGGGTGACTTACCAGCCCAAAAAGAACGTACTAAGAACATAGTTTGGTGTGGTAGCGAGTCTCATTTCTTAACAACGAATTGCTTAAAACATTGCAAATCTAATGATTGTGGGTGTATGATTGTCATTTGTTTTGTTTAGAATGTCTGTTGGAGTGTGTGTTTGTAATACATACAGCAACATAACATTACACACTTGATAATTGTATGAACGGAAAAATTCTGCTCACCACAGTATCGACAAGGTAGATTACTTAACTAGGATTACATTTAAGTCAAATCAGGGAGGGGGGTTCAACGGAACAAAGGCATATATACCGTTTGACATGAGGATTGGCAAGGTGTTAAGGTTATTTCATGCGTAGGGGTTTAGAAGCCATCCTCGCTGGAGGTTTAGACCTCGACTCCATAAGTTTTCAATACTGCCGACTTGAGACCACGCAGCGAGTCAACAACATGCAAATTCCACACACAGCGTCATGCAGATGAACCGATATGATCACTTACGATATATCAACAATTTCACCTTCGACATTTAATCATTAGTCAGATAATTTTCTACTTTTAATAACAAACTCTATCACTGGTATTGGTTTTTCATCATGCATGCCGATCTATACTTTTGGTAACCATTGGAACACCTTGTTAGTACATCATGCACTATCGATATTTTACCCTTAAAATGAGATTGTTTTTCTTCTGATAAATTCACCAAACCATGCCAATTTTAGCATCGGACTGCACCTACACAAGGTGAAAGGTTACCATGCCTGCACCTACAGAAGGTGAAAGGTTACCACTGTCTGCACCTACACAAGGTGAAAGGTTACCACTGTCTGCACCTACAGAAGGTGAAAGGTTACCACTGTCTGCACCTACAGAAAGTGAAAGTCTGGATCTGGACAACTCACGTCAATGTGACAAAGGTTAGAAGAAGAACTGGCTCCCAACGATATATTACCAGATTGACAAGTTCGTCCATTTACTGGGATATGAGAGACAAAAGGTGCCATTCCAGAATGCACTGATGGGTCAAAGAGCAAGACCAAGAAACTGACATGGCCAATCAGCAGCCCTTTTCCCATACACTAGTACACTGATTGGTTGACCTAGCAACTGACCTGACCAATCAGCAGGTCTGTCCCCACACATCAATAAATAGAGGAATTTGATTGGCTAATGTACCCATGTAAGTAAATCAGGAACCAATTGAAGAATTCCTTCCTGTGTCGATCAAGAATAAAGTAGATACAACCACAATATTCTGCCTTAATGGATTTATCTGGTTGTTTATTTCCCTTTACCACTTTGGGATGTTTAGATTTCAGATTTGAAATCTCATAGAATGAACAAAACTCAGTCATCTAACTCGCGATGATTGCAATGACTTCATAACACCATCTGGCAGCTTTCTCCAACATGAAATTTCAATCAGGTGGAAGAATGAAAGCAGTGGAACCACTCCATTAGGGACACCTTTGGGACTAACATATAGAGGTTCTTCACTGACGATTGTGACGTCACTGCCGCGACGAGATGCCGCCATGTTGGACGTCACGTCCAACGCATTCGTAGCTTCAAATGACGTCCAACATGGCTGACGTGCGAATTATGACGTCAATGATGACGTCACGTGAAGTTCCTCAATAGCTGTCCTTCGCTGATTTGTGCCCTACACACACATGTCAAAATGAAAAGAGAAATGTCCAATGTAGGACTGAGGATGCTGCCCGGAGAGGTGTCCCACTGGCAGAGGTCCCTATACAAGGGATGTTTCACTGTCTCCAGGTCATACCCACTGTGTTCATATCTGATTCTGATAAAAAGAATGTCCCTCGTTGCCCAGGCGATGCCAAAGTCAAAAAAATTTGATGCCGGGTGTAATGACAACCTCCATCAACAGTTTTGCCCAGATTAAAGGAATTCATGTTGGAGAAACCAGCAAATGGTATATTCTAGAACATGCTCTCAACTCCTACACAAAAGAGAATGCTCCACTACAAAACCATCCACAATTATGGTAGCATTTGAGGTCCATCAAGACTGAAAATATAACTGAACATTTGCAGCATCGAGTTATAGCTGTCATTCGAGATGTTATTGAATAATGCAATTGCAAATTTGATACAACTTAGTTGGTTAAGTTGCCTCTGTTAGTAGACAGAGTCGACAAATAAAGCACGCAGACAGCCTCATTTTTGATTGATAGAAATATTCATTTTAGTCAAACTTCCCTTTCAATCACAAAATGCTACAACAGCATTCTTTGATTACAGTACAAACAAAACACAGGTCCGTGAAAAACGCATCAAGCAACAAAACCTGTGTGATGGAAACTTTGATCGGCCATGTTGAAGCCTGAACGTGTTGGAAAAAGACTTCCTAAGTGCCAGAAACGGGTTCTCAATGTTTTGTTTACCAAGACATCCGACGTAAAGAAGACATCCAAGATTGAAAGCAAATACAAATGCCACCGGGCAAATGATTCAAAAATAGAGACAACACACAGACTGAAAAGTTTTCACGAAGTTGGTATAACTTTTTCACATCTTTCAATCTTTGTCTCATATAATAACAAGTCAAAAGAATGATGGAAAACTTTTGGATTACCCACTTTCAATTTCTGGCAAAGTTGGATATCTTTTTCATAAATTCAGTTAGTGTGTTGAAATCATTCCAAGCCGTTTGTTAGAGTTTTTGTAGCGCCTTGTTCTACATATGTATATCTGTGATCTGAAAAGCCATGCTTAACTGATTGTGTTTGGGTGTGAGGCGTTGCTGAGGACAAGCACAGCCAGCTGCAAATGAAATCTGGCCAAATGGAGAACTGAAAGAAGCCATGCTAAATGAGGAAATCAGCAAATTGCTATTGCCTGTTTTAAGTGGGAGCAGTTGCATGCTGTTAATGTACAATAAAGTAGAGATCTGATCAGAGTGAAGCGTTGGTCACGAGAATTTCACTAGACAAAACAAAATCAACTGAAACTTGAACTGAAATAATGACTGCAGAATATTTGTCTTTGAAGTGTTTGTAATAAAGTATATATAATCATATATGTATGCAAAGTTGGTGGATTGTTTTACCAGATGTCCATTTAATGGGATCTGTAATGTTAGAAAGGAACCATAGACAAATCCAAAATTGACAAAGTTGGCAACATTCTGAGTGGAGCCAGATCTGTGGATGATCAGTATTTTGGCAGAATTAATGAACAGAGGCCATCACTGCAACCTAATGACCTATGATCTTTCGATGCTGAAGAGTATTCCATTACTTCAATAGTGATATTCAATTGAAGCTCAAAACATCATACGTAACTCATTGGTGTGAAATTCACACTACTGACTAGTGCTCACCAAATATAGAACACTATAATCCAGGCAGAGAAGCATCTCTGAGCATGACATCCAAGTAGTTACAGATTCTTCAGTAAAACTTTGCCAAGTGGTGTTTCTTGGCAATCAACTATAGCTAACAATAGGTTGAACAAAGTTGTGTGCCAATAGTGTTAATTTTGGATTTGTTTGAATATGGAGTCAAACTCATATCATTACTGACATGATACAATTCTCCTTGGTTTATATGAAGTATCTGGATCTATTCATCTGTATAAGGGATGGTTGATGTGCGGGGTGGATAGATCATCACACAATACATGAATTCCTGCGATAAGTATAACCTTATTGTCACTGAAAGTGTGAGTGCATTGTTTAAAGCAAGATTATCAATCAGGATGATGAAAGTTTTTGAGTTAAGTGCTTTTCAAGTGTTAAGATTAACCTAAAATGTGTGGAGTGAATGTCTGGTTCAATCATAACTTGTTCATAAGCTGAAATACAGGTTATGGTGAACACATTTACACTTGTTCTACAACAGTTAAGAAAATGGACGGAAATATTTTGCCCATGACATCAATAGCGATAGCTGAACATCAACAGAAACAGCAAATCAGTTTGCTGCAACTGACTGAGAGAGCTTTGAGAGAATACAACACAAAGTCATTGAAGGAGAAGAAATCTGCTCTGGGACAAATAGTTATAAGTCTGTTTGTCAAGAAGGAAGAGTTCGGTCACCTACAAGAATGATTTATATCAGTTATTTATCACTTTGTCATTCACTGGCTTCTTTGGAAATACCGGTAGAACTAGATCTTCCTTTACCATCATTTGATTTCAAACATCTAGAAACAACAGTATAACGATATTGTTGGCCTATTACAAGGAAGAAACTGCATGAAGTCTTGGAGAGGAAGTTGGCCTACCCTGTGGACTTGTTCCCATTGGCCATCAATGGAATCCACAATGATGTCTAAAAGAATGTTAACTATTAGTTCTTTAGTTCCTTTTGAGAATAGCAGGTTGAAGTGAACCAAACACTATCATATTTTCTAACAAAATATCTGCAAACAAAGAAAATTGTGTGGTAACTGAGTGATATGATTAATATAAGGTTAGGCATGCAAAAAATCGTCACTGAATCTCAACACTGTGGATTAATCACACTTTTATTGTGGACACCATGCTCATGCAGTGTAAAAATCACCAAGTATGTCACGTAAAGTGTACTCTCTTGTTTGAAAACCAATGACTATACTGATGATTAACTCAAATTCTCTATTAATGGGCTTCACCGGCACAAAAACAAAAACTTCTTGACTCATGCCACACAAAAATCAAGGCCATTTGGTTCCAAATGGATCTGCCTCTCGTCCAAGACTGGACAAATCCTGCCAGGACACACATCTAGGCCACTGCTCCCACCAGGATGGGCCTCATGTCCATCGCGACCAGATATATCATGCCAGGACACACATCCAGGCCACTGTTTCCACCAGGATGGGCCTCATGTCCATCGAGACAGGACAAATCATGCCAGGACACACATCTAGGCCACTGCTTCCACAATGATAGGCCTCATGTCCATCGAGACAGGACAAATCATGCCAGGACATAGATCTGGGCCACTGCTTCCACAATGATAGGCCTCATGTCTTCCACAGGACAAGTCATGCCAGAACACACATCTAGGCCACTGCTTTCAGAAGAATGGGCCTCATGTCCATCGAGGCAGGACAAATCATGCCAGACATCTGGGCCTCTTGTTCAACATGGGCCTAATGTCTTTCAAGACTGGACAATCATGTCTGACATTCCATTTTATGGGTTCGACTTTCTGACAGGACAACTCATGCCAGACAGACAGCTCAACCTCTGGTTTGATGCAGAGTGGTCTGATATCCTTTAAATGACAGAACTTCACAAACTAGACAGACATGATAACTAGGACATCATGAAGCTGGTTCCTTGGACCTCTGAGTCAAGCTGAGGACCAAATTCGGACTTCACAGTGTGGGATAGAATTCATTTCCGTTAAGTCCCACCCAAGTAGATAAATCAAACTGATGTTGCAAAATGAATTTTAGCTGTCCTGATGTCAACAACAAACTTTATTAAGTTGCATTTGTTGCTGAACAACTAACATAAATCTTCTCGGTGTTGTAAGTAGTGATAGGAACATGTCGACTGTTTGAAATATGACTGCCAACACGAAATATGACTGCCAACACGAAATAAGGCATTTGAGTCGAATCAATGCGTTGATATTCCATGGAAGACTTCAGAGAGAGAGAGAGTACAATGTGAAGTGGGCAAACCATGCTGTTTTGTTGCTGATCACATTTCAACCATTTTGCTTTCAATTTCAGAGTATTTTGAATGAGGATCGGGAAGCAGCTAGTTGAACATCTGAAACTCTACAGGTGAGATATACCAAAGTCACTCGTCTATTTTTGGATATACACAATAGATAATAGGCCAACGTGTGATATTTTGGCCTTCACCGTTGAACCTTCAGTTTTTAGAACCACCCTCATCAAGGGTAAACACTCTAATAATCTATAATGTATCATGCATAATATCATCCTATCAGACAGTATGAATTTTAACTTTGCAACAAACTTTAGCAAGTCGTGGATTACTGCAAAGGGGAACCTGTAAATGGTCAGCTTAAAAAGCGTGGGAAGTAAAGAACAACATCTCATTTATTGGATATAAGAGGGAATAACGCTAGCCTAGTCATTTCGAGAACAAATGGAAGAAGTTTACAGGTGATTGGTGAACATTGCCACACTGTGCTTCAAACTTCGCAATTGTACAAAAGGTGCTTTTTTTGAGACACATCTCAATGACCAATCATAAATACTGATGATCAAAATCTGTCCACTGTGAGAATATCGCACTTGGGATGGAGGGCATATTACTTCCCATTTGTTCCCAAAAGACCACCAGATGGAGTTAGTACGCTCTCTACCATTTCTAATTGTTTTGTCAACTAGGGTCAAAATGAACGACATGCTGGGGCTCATTCCAAAACTGAACTTTGTGTTTCTGTGGAGACACGCCCACACAGAGGCAAGTGGGTTACCTGTCATAAGATGCCAGTACAATGAAATTTGTTTTTTGTCTAAAAAGTAAATGAATGAAACCAAATGATCATTCAGTAAAACATCAAAAATCACCATACATGTCGTAAAAGGGTGTTTGCTGTGGGGTGTGCGGGTGAGTAACTGAGATGGAGGGAGAGATCGAGAACTGAGGGTGTAAGAAGGGTCTCCTCTAGTCCATCAAGATGGAGCTGTCAAAGGGTGAACAGCCGAAAGAAGGATGGCTATTCAGGAAGTGACAGAATATCATTACCTTAATGATGGTTAGCGATACACCAGCTAAGTCTTAATTTGTGTATTGTTGTTGTTGACTTGTCACATCATTCCTTTCTAACCTTTTGATTCTTGAGCAACACGATCAAGAATCAGCAAATATTTGTCCCTTTTCAAAATTTCAGTTCTTCATCACTTGTTTTTAGGATTGTTTACAGCAATGCTGGCAGCAAACTTTTCATGCATTTCAGGGAGCAAAGAAAGATATTTGAAACAATTTATGATACAAATCATGCTTAAAACTTTAAGCATCCACGTTTAAGGCCGTTGAAGTTCTGGGTTATTTTAGATCAGAGACTTCACCTTAGGATGTCTTTAGCATCACTATGTACAAAAGAAGGGTGTCGGCACATTCACTTTGCATCAGGGATTATTAGGCACAGTCAAATGGTTTTCAGGTATATGCAGGGTTATTTACGCATGCTCTTTCTTCCTAAGTTACTCCTTATTTGTAAGACCCAAAGATGAATTTTTCTGCTATCATATTACTTGTTGTATTGAACATGTTGAAGAGACTTCAGTGAGGAAACAACTTTGTGATGTAACAGATTATTTGAAGAGGATATAAAACAACAAAGTTAAACTTTGACTGGCATTTGATACATTCTTTGCTATTTTGCTGTAATTTGATATGTAAATTGCTATAATATGAAACAAATCCAGTTATGTACAAATTATTAGTGACATTTACATTATGCACGGAAAAAAA
>NMRB01000388.1:85629-97226 GCA_002633025.1 Notospermus geniculatus
CCTGCGGTTACGAAACGTGCCACTTAAAGGCAAAATTTTGAACTTTGACCTCTGTGACCTTGAAAAGTAGGTCAAACCAAAAACCCGTTATATATGTAATGTATCCTCATTAGATACACCTATGATAAAAATTTGGAGGTGATCCAGTCATTAGTTCAGGAGTTATTGCACTTTTTGTGTTTTTGGTTTCCGCCACCTGGTGGCCAAGCTAAGAGTCGAATCGGACCGAAACTTGGTATCATAGGTCATCTGACCTAGGGGTATATATGTACCAAGTTTCAGATCAATAGCTCCAGCGGTTACAAAACGTGCCCTGCTAACGGAACACGACGGACGACGACGACGACGGACGACGACGGACGACGGACGCAGACCCACGACAAGAGCTCACCCCAGGTGAGCTAAAAACAGAAGGAAACTTGTCATGTCATCCAGCTACCCAAGCCCGATATTAAATTTATTATTGAGGTTATTCTATTACTGCATTTCCGGCTTTATTCCCCCTCCTCCATCCTGACTCCAGTCACCAACAGGTTTATTAGTTACCCATAATTCCAGAGTCGCCAATCTAGATAATAGCAATTGCAGTATCGTTGATTTGCTCAGACTAATAGAACTGCATGGTCCAATCAGGGGTGACGTTGGTCTGCTTTTATGAAGAGGGCTACAGATGGTTGCTGTTATGAAAACGTTCTTCATTTCATTACAATTGAAACTAAGTCCACCCCTCATCAAAAATTGCACAATATCCTGATTGAAATCAAAGAAGAACCATGCATTTCTATTTGTGAATGCACAGGGCAATATCACGGCGACAGATAGATACCACTGCAATCACACAGAAAGCTTGTTTCAGCGAGTCAGCAGAATAGCTTTACTGTTAGAGATCAACCTTCTTGCCAGAAAAGGCCTCCCTCATTCTATACACAGGGTTTATCTATTACACATCCTCGGGGTGCAACGGTTAGCACGCAGTGCAGCATGTTAAGATGTGTTGTTTCCAGTGCCCTTTTTATACACAGCGGAATGTTTACCATTTTTTTCTCTTTTTAATCGCATATGGACAAGAATTGGTTTGAAGATAAGGGATTTCGAGTCTAGAAATGAAAGAAATGAACATATGCGAGAAAGAGAAATATGAAATTGACACAGATCTGTGAAATGTGCTGGTCGGCAGTCATTACTTTTTTGATTAGGTTCCCAACCCTAAGGAGGATATATACAGGAAAAGAAAGTAGTTGTACATTTCTTTTCTGATGATACGTGTTGTCAATGTAGAGCCAACATGAGCAGTATAGAACTCAAAAGGTCAGTTGACAGCTGTCAAATGATTGGCCAGAAACTTAAAAGTTATAATTGATTTAATGACATTGTACTATTGTTACAAGAAATTGCCTGGGAAGTGAAATTTGTGATCGTTTTGAATACTAGATTAACTCTAACTGACTGAAACTTGTTGTAAGCAATGACTGATTTTAAAGACCCAAAACTTTTTAGGTTATCACCAATGGGCGTATATCCAAAGCTTTTTGTTACAAGCACGACCAAGTTGAAATCATTACAGATTTCTTTGAATGTTATGACTAAAACTGTTAAAGTAGTAGGTGAATTTTTCAATTCAGGTGTGTATTGTCGGCACTGACAGCCTCATAGAGAGAGAGAAAAGGAAACACCAAAACGTTTGAAGAGGAAATGAAGGGAACAGAAAGTTACCAGGGATGATACAACAGATATCAGATTGAGCTGTTCAAAACCAAACAGAATACAGATTACGATATGTACAATACTAGTCAAAAGGCAAAACTTGAAGATCATGTTTGCTGGACAACTGGCGAGCTGCTATCAAGGTTTGGGATGTTGAGGTTTCATGAAGCAGTGCAAGGATGATGATGTCAGGAGTATTATCACTGGATAAATGACATTGGTGAGGACACTGATGCAATGGTCTTCTGAGCCAATGACTGTGACCAATACTGCCTCTCGTCCTAGTCCAGAGCACAACCATCCTTGTACCATTGCGGGCAAATGTTAAATGGACCACAAGAACAGTCGGGAGACATTTGCAGAGATGAAGTGTCTTGTTGCCCCGAAGGAGCAAAGTACAGCGCTGTGGCTGTGAACATGACATATGCTCTACAGGGTCAGGATTTTCTAGTTTTGCCTTTTCACCAGCAACCATGAACACAGATTACCACATTAAGGTTACATTTATCACACATACACACATATTATGACAAGAGGTCCTGCAATGAATTCACAGTTGACAGACAGAGATTGTCAGTTTGTGTGGAGGAGGGGAGATATTGAGAGGAGAAGTGTTTGAAGATCTTCAGAATGTTGAGAAAGCAGTAGAAGATGGAGTTAGGAGTTCAGTGGAAATGAAAATGGTCAAGAAGAATGAGGAAAGTGACACAAGAATTGGCTTCAACAGGGTGTCTTTAGAAGTGATACGCCCAGTGGATAAAGAGCTGCATGGTCATTCATCACGGGACCATTTTTCTAAAACACCCTGTAGAAAGAGTGAGACCAGAGAAAAGGAATGGTAAGGAAAGATTTGAGACAAGAAAGGAAAGAATTGTTTGAAGATGTGGAGAGAAAAGATGATGGAAATATATCACAAGGAACACAAACACAATTCTGGTGCTAAGAAATGTTGTTTTGTAATGAAAACAAAACACTTGTGGCCCAATTATTATGAGGGAATATTTTCAGTTGCAGTCTATGACAACTTTTCAACAGGCCTGGACACATATGGCAAATCTCTACATCATATTAATGAGACAAGTACTGACATCGCTTATGAGTGTTTCTCAATATATATTATTGTTCCCAAGTTTTGAAAGTAGACGTAAATGAACCTCAAATGATTGATAATGAAAAATGATGTGCACTGAAAATGAATTGCAGGACTGGGAAAGAGGAATGTATAAGAGTTACAACAATTATGACAACAATGAGCAACAAAACTCGCCAGAGTTGGCTAAATGTTGGAGAGGGTATTCAAATCTGACTCGGCACTTCACAAAGCAGAGGAAAGATATCCAATAGCGTTTTGTTATGCATCTGAAGGAACACCACAAAAACATTGATATCTTTTATATGCAAAAGAAAGCCATCGTCTCAAGATGAGAGAACGAAATATGTATCTGTCAATTATCAAGGGGCCAGCATTATCGAAAAGAGACTGCCTGCGAGAGGCATGACAGGGAAACAAATGGACGGCGACAAGAAACGTATCGGTTGTTTTTTTCAATTGGCCTCTTTACTGAATGTTGGGCAATGATGGAAATACTTTCTACAAACTGTAATCCAGATATATTCTTGCCTAATTAGGTCTAGTTATCACCCTGGAATATTTGCAAAGATACTGCCAACTCTGAGCAGGTTTTGTCGAAAATGTGCATGAAAGACTAGCCAGGAAAACATCGAGAATCGAATGATGAAAATCTACTTGTTACGTTGATTGACCACTTACCTCTGACGTATAAGTTGGCGACGTATGAATATGCAACTCCTGCATTATTTTCAGCAACACACTCATAGCGACCTTCATCTGATTCTTGACTCTTTTCAATTTGTAATGAGCCTGAAAATGAGAAGATAATTTTCAGAACCAAAGAAATTAAGGTCAGGAAAGAAAACTCTCATAGTTCAGCTTTTAGTATTTCATTTTCACCACAACAGGATAAAGCAAGGGGACAATTATGTAACAGTTCAGCTTTAATTTTTTTGCAGCTTCATGAATATCCTTATAAGACAGCAAACAGGACATGGCATGGAGCAATATCAAAGTTTGCCCCATGGATACATGTAGCCGTGGGAACAACCTAAAGGCATAGAGATAGGAAATAAATAGAATGCTGAAAGGTGGAAAACCAACTCTCTCTAACTTCCTCTACCCTATAGTTTTGGCATAGTTCCAGAAGTACTGCTCTGTAGATTATGGAATATGGAATATTTGGGTATCAGTGGCCGCAAGAGAGTTAGAGCATTCCGAGTGTAGGCATTATACAATGTGATCCATTCATGCAGTGGGCATTAGCAAGCCTGCTCTGACCTATTGAGAAACTAATACTTTTTACATCTAATAACACAACACGAAAAGCAACTGAAGATTCAGCAAAATAAATGGTACAGTAGTAGAAAACATGAAGAATGCATTCTGAAGATGCTTCTCCACTTAAGAGCTTTCTCATGGAGTTGGATCTCAATGGACAATTGACTATTGTAGCTTTCGGTATGACTTATGCCAAGAACAATGACACAAATGACTGTCCTACATGTTTTCTATGGTTGAACTGGCCATAGAGAGCCAACCTGCATGAGCAGCACCATAAGGTCAGTAAGACAAGGAAAAGACGAAAAAACGCTTGTGACAGTATGCATACATTCAGAGCAGACAACAAAATCACTATACTAAAACATGCAGTTCAGCTTTGAACAGAATGATATTCTGGCTGAGAGACAGCAAAGACAACAGACTATGTACTGATGACAGTGGAAAGGGAAATGATAGGTCTGGTGCGTATCTGATCAAAGGGCAGAATGGGTCCCTCGTCAGGGTCACAATTGGTTCCTCTGCCTCTTGCATTGATAACTGAGGCTGCGTGAGCCTTGGCATCACCACGAATATGCAAATGCATAGAATAAGAGAGATGCTGCAACTTGTAATTACAGAAACTGAGATCAGTCCAGTGGGATACTTAATTCATGTTGTGCTGTTAGGTAACATAAAATCTTCCGAAAGTTGGAAAAAAATTCTGTCTAATTTTTTCTTCTCTAGCATATGGCTCCAATTATCAACAAGGAAAGTGACATTATGCTGTCAAAGACGTCCAAATCATTTTAGAATTTTTAACAATTTTCTCAATTATCTGGCTTCACTCCATTACTGTTGTCTCCCTTCTTCAAAGAGTGATGGGCTCCTGAAGAGAGCACTGAAGCAACTAGCACCCTGTGATTTTCGAAGTTGTCAGATGGGAAACCTTCAATTGGTGTAAATCTGCATCATGAACTATTGCATTTGTTGGGACCCTGTTGAGCTTTATGGCCATTTTGCCTCCATGCCTTTGGTTTTTCCAATTCAGTTTCAAAGGCCCAAGTCTTTTCCATCCAAATTCATTTCCTCTTGCTCAGAAAAGCTAAGCTATACATCAGCAATAACCACGGGTCACATAACCCTCCACGCAAAACATTTATTTCAGGGTATTTTCCACACTTCCCGTTCCAGGAAGATGAAAACAATGGTAGACCACAGCAGAAATGACATGCAAAGGCGTAGTCCCCGCACCACATCTTACCGTCTACTCGTTTTCGCCTTCGCCGCATATAATGGCCTTGTGAACGGGCAGCAGAAGCAGGGGCTGCCGTAGCATTTTCTGATATGGCAAAAACAAAATAATCAATGGGAAATAAACACGTGAAAAAAACCTGCTTGATGCATTCCAAATTATATAAGAGATTCTGAAACCTAAGTTCACATTCAAGGGAACCGAAAGGAGGGAACATCAGTGTAAGTATGTGACAGGTAACCTGTTACATGTATGCTACCAGCAACTCACTTCACACTAGCAACAGCTTCTAGTTGTTCACCAAAATTGTGGCACTCGCAGCTGGTTGTACTGCCTAGCTGTTTCGAGGGATCACTGGACATGATGCTGCTTATATTCTGCCTCATGATCATAGGAACCACCCCAACAGCTCAGATATCCAAGACAATAAACCTTGCATGTCCATCTCACTCTCTAAGTCAAGGGTGTACAAAATGATAAAGGGGTCTTTCTCCTTTCATCCATGAACTTTAATTTTACTTCTCTTTGTCATCTGTTACTGTTTTTGTTTCATAAAACCCCTGATTCCAGTGACATATCACATCTTTCTCAAAACCGTGGGTCTACAATAGCAAAGAATGATTTTATGGAGAGTGCAGGAGGTAAATTGGGCTTCACTCCAGGACTCGCAGAGACCCTGTCATTGATTCCCGATGATATCTGTGAACATATCCGTGAGATCGGAAAACATCACTGAACATCAACACTGATCAATCCTTCCAAAATGGACCCTATCGACGGATGGATAAATCGTTCAAATTCTTGTCGGGTACACATAAAATCTCTGCTCGATTAGCCACCTATTGTTGCCATAGCAACAATGACAAAGTTGTCGTAAAGTCCCCACAGGGATCAACTCGTTTGGCCGGGGCACAATCTCCTAAATGCATTTTGCAGATATGTGCCGAGCTGTGGCGCTGACCAATAGAGTACTGGGGTCAATTTGCCATTCCCAATCAAGCACTCTCATATCCTCCCTAGCGTGGGTCTACCAATTTGTTTGATTTTTCCCATTTACAATTAGTGTCATGCAACAGGAGAGTTTTCCCATGTTTCTCTCGTACAATTACAGCTCGACATGTCAAGCATACTGCAAGCTGGACTCTTGGCGCCACCGCCATGTTGCGCTCAACCCACAAAATGTTGTCAAGGAGGTCAAATGACGCCAGAATAGGCACTAGAAATCAACTGACCTCCGAGTTTGGCCGTAGGGTAAGACGGGGCTATTTGGGCCTCGGGGCTATTTGGGCCTACAACCTAGAAAATGGTCTGCTGCATCATAATAGTGTGATTTTCCAAACATCTCTGGCTTAGCTCTATTTCAGACTGACCTGTTAATTGATAAAACAAACAACTCTGCTATGAAGGGTGTGACCCTCAGAAGCTCAGTCCACATTTGTACTGCCAAGTGGCAGGGTCACAAAACCCAACTTCGGTTTGAGGTTTCTAAAAGGCGAGTTGAACAAAATATTTTTCATTGAAATTCCAAGTTATTTGATGNAAGGGCGTTCGGCTACTAAGGGCTAACCATCTTGACCAAACCCATGTGCCATTGTCTGCCACTTTGTATCCGGTTTTGAGATGTGAAACTAAAAGTCATGTTTGAAAGCTTCAAAGAAGCTTGACTTTGGAAGAGGCACGATGGTGTTTGTAAGATGGTAAGCCTTGTCATGCATGATCACAACACACAAAGTACTGAACTAATTCATGACTTAAATCAACAACATCAAAGTGTCAAGTAAGAATCAGAAGATAGATATTTGGTGTCACACTGGAAAGGAAAACTAAAGGTAAACTGATCACACAGTGAAAGTATATAGATAGTCAAGGCCAAATGAGACAAAATCTATGTTTATCCAATGATATATGAGTATTTTTAGCCCCTTTCTCTTCATCACAAGGACACTGAAAACAAGTATCTCATATTCGCAGACAGTCAAAACAGATTAGTCTGTAAAGGTGCCCATTCTGACTACTCTGGTTTTTCAGTTCCCTGGACAATCGTGGCATGCATGGTTAGAATGATATCTATCGTCAACCTCCTGTTTTTTCTTTGAGCAAGAAATGCCAGGACATGAGAGAAACTTAGGCGCAATAACATAGACTTCATCTCATCTTCAAGTGCCTTGACTTCGTCGTAGGAAATTCACCATATTTGACAGCCAAACTTACCAGAACTGAGAAGGGTCAATCGTGGGTCGCTCATGTCGACTGGTATAAAATCCTTCAGCCATGTTATAGTAGGGTCAGGATTTCCAGTGGCTGCACACAGCATTACCGTATTACGGTCTTTTTCAACAGCTTTTAGCGTTGGATTTTCTGTTATTCTAGGATAGCCACTTGGTGGCGCTGAAAAGAGAGAATTAAATAAGAAACTAAGATGATTGTTCAGAAATTCTATCAATGTAGTATGAAATTTGGGGACGGTCACCATCAGATGTGGCTGAAAGGACGTTCATCAGAAATTTTTTCAACATTTTCTAAGAAGCCTGAATTTAGATCCAAGTCAAGTTGAAAATGCCCTTGAAGAAATGGATAATGTATTCAAGGATTCTGACATATTCTAATGGATTTAAGTCTGGATCATGGATCCATTAGGACCTTATTAGCGGATAACGTAGTCAGAAAATACTTATAATGATTTTGGAACACCAAAAGTGCATTATTTCAGCGAAAAGACTCTTATCATCAACGCCATGCAGCGATTTCTGGCCTGGGGCTACAAAATGATTCACCATTACCATAAATCATTCAGAGGAATAAAAGTGCAAGTAAAGCTTTTCGGACATCATGTCAATAATCAATGGAATTTGTCATCCCTCGAAGTGAGAAAGACATTCGAGTCAAAGAAAACCTTTAGTATCTCTCGTTTATGAGTCGGGGAAGCATGGGTCAGACTTCCTCTGTCTAATCCCCAATATGACTACAGAGTGATTAAATGCTGATGCTTGGTTCACAATTTGCCCAATAGTCAATCACACTTCCTGTGAAGTACCTTCAACTTGGGAATCCGCAGTCAGAATGTTGCTGTTTAATGCAAGTTATCGGCTTCCAGTAATGTCCTAAGAAGCATAACCCCCGGGTTAGAACCCGAGTACAACCAGGTACAGAAATCTATAAAGACAATAACATTAGAGACCAGAACCACTCATTTGGGTGCTCGTAAATCGTGTTTAAAGGATGTTATAGGCCATTCTCCATTGGAAACCATATTCGTGACAGAAGGCCAGCTGAGAAAGGCAATAGCCAATATTGGCAATGTGTTTATGGAGTTTGCAACACTAAGGCATGTGAGTGTTATGAAGGAGATCGTCTGTGGAGGTATATATTCATAGTCATTCCACCTGCCATTGGTCGTTAACGCCCGGGCAAAGATCCGGTATAGATTTCATATAACACTTGCACGTCTTGAAAGGGTGACAGTAAGAACCTTTGATTAATGGTGATGTAGAGGAACTCAGGGAAGGACGATGGTTGATATCCATTGGAATCTTTGATATAGGTTCAATAAAGGATGCTTTGGTTCTAGCTTCAGAATCCTTGAAGGCTCCGTCTACGACATGTCCACTTGAAATCGCCAATTTGAATGTCATCTCACAACTCAAAATAGAAGCTTTGTCTGCAGAAACAGACATCAGGATCAATATTTGTTTGTAATTTCAGAATCTATATTGCCCAAAAGGCCAGCAAAATGAGCGAAAGCCAATAGAGAGTGTTTGTTTCCAATGTCATGCTCCCTGGATTGGTGACCTGTTTAACCCATTGAGAAAACATCATCTACAGCATGTTCCAAAATCAATGTCCAGTGGAAAACAATACAATGGCCATTGTTCTGATGATATCCATCCTAGAACACCCTGTAGAGTAAACGAAGACCACCTGCTAGTACCAGTAGCAAATGTAGTCCACCAATGGTAAAAGATGGTATCGCAAATGTGACCAGTGGGACAGCAGTAGCTTACTATACAATAAATGTATTTGGGAGTACACAAGCTATTCTTTCAATCGACCATCTTCTGCTGCTAACAAACTTAGTGACTGCCTTCGGATAGTAGTGTACCGGTAGTCCTTGTGGATTACCATCACTGTGTGGGTTACAAACACATGAAAATGAAAAGGACGACTACAGTTCAAATACTGTACCAGTACTTGTATTACAGTACAGGTCACAATTGACATCCCTAAATTCGCATAAGTTACGCGTAAGTCACTCATAACTTACGCAACAACTCACGAGCTATGTTACGTGTAACTTACGAGGTGAGTTACATGGCGAGTTACGCGAATTTCGCTAGCTACGCAGTGATTTACGAGGCGAGTTACGCGATTTTGGCGAGTTACGCGGTGAGTTACTCGCAACCAAAGCCGTGACTTACGCGTAAGTTACGGGTAACTTACGAGTAACTTACGCGAAGCCGTAGGGATGTCAATTGTGACCTGTACTGTACAGACCTCTGAATATGAGAAACCAACAAGATGCTTCAAGTTTTCATCGATACGAACATTGACATCCCTCGCTAATTCAAAGCCGAAACCTTATAATAGAGCATCAGTTCAATAAATTATACATCGATTAAAACTAAAAGATGTCTTTCAAATATGCCTCGTTCATCAAAAAACAAATCCTTGCAAGTCAAATAGTGCAAGAACAGGTTCAATATCCTGTGACAGATATTTCTCAACTGAAATGCACAAAGTGAGCATTTGAATTCTTCATTGATAAAAACAAAATTGATACGTCAATGTTATGTAAATGTGTCATGGCAATTCATCTAATTAAAGGCACGATCAAATCGATGCATCAAATTTCTGAAAACCAATAATCTGAATCATCAATGACAAATACTGAAAATACGTCAGAAGTGTAAAAAGAAAACCAACCGATATTTCATATTTACTAAGGTCACATTTCATGTTCATCGCTCCGAACCATAGGTAATGCCTGTGATCTACCTTCATGCCTTAACTACCCTATATAATTTCGTCCCGCCTTTTGCATGATGCAATGACCCAACTTTAATGTTCGGCGATCATCAACTGGGTGAAACGCGATTGGAAATTACACATCAAAGGCATTAGATGTCGAAAACGTTTGTTAAACTAGCACTTCTCTACTTTCATGTGCAGAGCCAATCAATAGAACAGAATTTGAGATTGTACACAGATCTATAATCAATCAGTTTTTGATTGCACATCATTATATGTATTACGTTAGGTCGTTTCACCCCAGAATGAAGGCAGAATTCCAAGTAGGATCTACGCCATAATGCATATACATGTGTCTAAGTATAGGCAACTCTGAGCAAGATAGGCTGCAACAGATGTGGCCGGGATCTCAAGGTCATTCACTTTTTGTCAATGCCACTCGTTGGTTTTGGAACCTTTCTCTTGAGTGGTGACACTTCAATTTTGGTACTGTCTGCAGAGGCCTGCCCTGAGTTTTCTGCAGCTGGATTGTCCATGTCAAGCCAACTAGCGCAAGACAACTCTCGTATGGGGAGGCAAGAGAGAACAACACAATATACACACAGACACAAGTTGATCGTGTTGCTTTTAATTTAACCAAAGATAAGAAATCACATGGCAACTGAGTCTCGGGAATATCGACATACAGTTTGTCATTGCTATCAGGGGTCATCACGCAAGCTACACAAGAGGCATGAACATCACGATGGTCTGATGAATGTTACTTAGCAAAGCCAATCATGATAGTAATACCAAGCATGCGATGAAACTGCAAGTAACTCAGGGTAACGTTGCTGATGGGTGCGATGACAATCATGAATGTGACAACGGGAAGACTTTGTAGGACCAGCAGTCAGAGCGTTTACACTCACATGACTGATGTACAGGGTGACCCAAAAAAAATGAGACCCATGAACATGTTAATAAAAACTTTAATTTTCAGGCTACAGCAACCAAACTTCACACATGTTATCTCAACTTAATGCACGGCCTGCACACCAAGTTTCATTAGTCAGGGCTTATCACTTTCCGTTTAATGACGTCTTTCCATAATGTGCTCAAGATGAGCCCCTCGGCGCTGGCGGCACACTTGAACACGACGCGCGAAGTTCTCGAACGCACACCTCCTTCGCTGTTATGGCCGGGGTTATGGTCTCCTTCAACTCGTGAATGTTTTGGGGATTATTCCTAGAGACATTGTCTTTGAGGTAGCCCCATAGGTAGAAATCCGGGGCCATTCTGGTTTGAGGATGAGAACGAGCGTGCAGTCACTGTGAATACAGAGCGTTACCTAGGGGTCCT
>NMRB01000388.1:97865-176892 GCA_002633025.1 Notospermus geniculatus
CAGACGCAGTCATATTATCACAAACCAAGGTTAAATTCAGTTCATCACCATGCTGCCCTCAAAAATCATACTGTCATCCTCGTAGCAATGAAAATCCTTCCACAAGCAGAAAGCTACCAGCAGATTTAATCTACGGTATGCAGGATTCCGTTGGGTCTGTCGTGACATGATTCGACGAACTGTGGGCGTGAGAGCTCCGTAATGTGCATCAATAATCAAGTAGATTTTTTCAATTGAATTACGATTCTTCAGTCGAGAGGAATTTCAAATTGTGTGGAGAGGAAAGTGACACACACTTCAGGTGAAATTTTCATGAATGCACAGGGTGTCTCGAAGTATATGCCAGTGATGAAAGTCATTCTGCAGCAGCAAGGGTGCGGTAGAGGACTGCAAAGAAGTCATTCTGCAGCAACGAGGAAAAGGCACAGGACTGCCAAGAAGTCATTCTGCACCGACAAGGGAAACGCACAGGCCTGCAAAGAAGTCATTCTGCAGCAACGAGGGATAGACACAGGACTGCAAAGAAGTCATTTTGCAGCAACAAGGGAAAGGCATAGGATTGCCACGAAGTCATTTTGCATTGAACAGGGAATGGCACAATACAGCCGAGAAGTCACACCAGCAAGTTGCCGCTGGAAAACCTGTTGAACATGGACCCTATTAGACCATTTCCTCTAAGATTTCAAGCCATACATATGAGCATCAATAATTCAAGCATGGATCAGTTACGGGGTATTAGTCATACCCATGGCTACAATAACCGCACGTCCCACCGCAGAGGACATCTCAGTGACCACAGAGAAGTGTCGGGCTCTGCCTTTCTCAATATAAGAGGGCAGATGTAATGATATTCTTCAATAAATCTCATCATTTTCATCAGTAAGCTGGATATTTTGGTCAAAAAGTGACAAGCTTCCTGAGATGATGAAGAATGTTTGCCACTTGAATAATGCAAATGCACAGAATCTTATCCACCAAAGTTGTAATGTAGAGAGCAATTGAGGCGATGTAGGCGACAAGCCACAGCATGGGTTGCCTCCTGACAGAGAGCTTTTAATACATAGGTAAGTGTAGCAAAAGTTCCATGGGTCTAATAGCCAACAGTGGGTTGCCAATAACAGAAAAGTGAAGTCATTGCTGCTCAGCAGTTTGCAACCCTTTGACATATCAACCCTTTCTTGCCCTTCTTCTCTGCCTTATGAAGACTAACAACATCAAGCAGCAGGGTATCAGGTAAAGGTTACCGGGCTAGGCTTACAGAGCTGCAACACTCAGTTGTTTCCAGCACAGCAATTCATTTCGGACCTCAGCAATATGTCAACTTTGGCTCAAGGACAAGTCTGTGGCCCCATGCATGAATAGGATAACCCACATTTTCAAACCTTGGGAGATAATTACATATAAGAAAGAGTATAATGTGGTAGGGTCAATTTTGTCAATTTCACCAAATGTGGGTTATCCTGTTCATGCATGGGGCCACAGAAGTGTTGTACCAATAAAGGATCGTCCAATACACAGCTACAGCCACCATTCCCCTAATATGCAAATGAACCAATAATGAAGAGTTATCCGGCTGTTTTACCGGCTGTTTTACGGGCACAGACTCATTATGTGCTTAGTTGATGACTTGTCCTGCCATCTTGGGGAACATTAAACTTAGTAACAGCGCTGCAAAGTGCCAAAGGTAATTGAGATGGGCATAAAGTACATGCACAGAAATCTAGCTTCCGTCAGTAATGCAGAAGGACATATTGGCCCGTATTCTAGAAGCCTCCTCAACTCTAAGGTCCACTTTAAGCTTTTGTATTCTGCCCTGCAAACAATAGTTAAGGAAGCTTCTAGAATACGGCCCTAAGTCACTTTTGATTGCCTTTGGTTGATCACTGTGCCTTAATTCGAACAAATATTGCATTAGATGCAGATCAAGCGGATTCAGTAATAACAAATTTCGAATTTATAATTTACAATGGAAACAAACCAAAAGAAGAACGAACAAAAAGACTTCTCCACCTGTCTAACCTCAGCGACAAACACGAGAGAACAAACCCATCTAATAACGTCATCAAATAACCGTGCTGTGATGGAGCAAGACCCGGTAATTGAAATCTGACTCAAAGCAGGTAATGGAAATGACCGACTCTTCAAGGGAGCTGAAGATACAAGTTGACATTTTGCAAGAGGAATGTACAGGAAATGAAAGTGAAAGAAAGCTTAGAATCTAATTAGTGACGAAGGCAAATTACATGTTGTGTTTTTGTCAACCCCATCAAAACCACATACTTGACTTGCAGCCTCGACCCGACAGTGGTTTTCCGCATTTGTCGCAGTTTCCATCTCCAAGCGTCATGTTCATCCTTGCTTGTAGGACAAAAGATCGATTGACAGACATGCAAAAAGAAAGGCCTTTGAAAGAGCAGAACAGAAATGGGTCCAGGCCTTGTAGGGCTATAAACATACATTGCATAATAACCATTGTCATTTTTAACAATGACATATAGATCACAGTGATGTTTCGAAAACTTTTCTTCTCATAACAAAATCGTCTTTCACGGCCGGTAGCCAAAACGGTTCAACAACAATCAGCTCGTGACTCTGAACGACAGAGTTTTCAAAGACTTGTACAAGAGAATCTTTTGAGCTTCAGCAACAACCCAAGGAACTTTTGGGATCTTTTTCAGAATCAGTTCCGAAAAACACATCAACAATGATCAGAAACGAAAAGGAAAGAACATTCTGGAGATACGCCACCCTCTCATAAGATATTAATAATCAGATACAAATGCAATGAGGAACTGCCGAGGGCACAGACAAGAGAAAGATGTAGAAGAATTCTCAGAGCCAACCCTATGGAGGATGACAACTGGAAGAGATGACATAGAATATGACATGACCTGTAAAGGGCAGTGGAAACTGACGAGATGATGTAGGTATCCCAAATACAGGTGCAGTGGACCCTCCCTCAATGGACACCGCTCCCAGGAGGACACCTTTCTATTCTGGACACCAAAATCCAGTCCCAAATTGATCATTTCTATTCATTTTAACCTCTGTAGTCAGGACACCTCTCAATTAAGGACAGCATCTGTTAGTACCAAAGGTGTCCTTAATAGAGAGGTTCCACTGTATAAGTTATAACATTCAATTCCAGCACCTGTATCGCATCATAAAAGATGTTTATGTAATTTAAATGGCAGTTTAACATCACCAAAATAAACCTTACAGCATTGCTTTCAATGCAATGTCAATTGCACCAAACACATTCCTTTATTTACACATTTGTGCTCCTTTCCATGTGATCAAACAAAAGGTAATGGTTCATTTCAAACCCCTCAGGTAAGCCACGAAAACACCACTAATTTTTGCAATCAATGTCAAAACTACACACCAGAGGAGAAAATTGAATGGAATTCCACATGTTTACCCATGTCAATTGCACCAACTTCAACTCAACTAACTCGTTTCGTAAATTTGCATTCCAGAAGCTTATTAAATGAATTGTTTGTCTTCACATTTAGATCCTTGCCAAGTGGTATTACATTACAAGGTATGAGCTTGCCCATTAAAATGAAGGGAAAGGCACAAGTAATGATCTGATAGTGCCAACTGAAAATTTCACAGCACTGTCTCAAGTAAAGATGTTTCAGGTTATGCCCATTACCTTAGGCATTCCCCCACATGAGTGTTTCAGGGGCAGTCCAGGATTTGGGAAAAGAGGGGGCACCCTGTGCTAGGAACATTGAAATCTGCACCAAATTCCAGAATTTCATGGTCAATTTTACCGATTTGTTGGCCAAAAGGGGAGTCGCACGCCCGGTGCGCCCCCTCTGGATCCGCGCCTGTGTTTACTCGTGCCTGTTGTTTTCTAAGGCTGTGTTGCTCATAAGCCAACTTGTGGGAAAGACTATTGTGTGGAGTAGCACCAAGAGAGTCCGAAACCTCATTTCCCAGATGGTGAAATCCACAACCACAAAGTCTCGTAATCCGACAACTAGATGCATTTTTACACAGTGAAATCAATGCTTCTGTGGGAGGCAATCTCATGTTCTGCGTACATCAATGTGAGTAGCTCTAAAAAAGCTAGTTTTTTAACAGATGTGGAAACAGGATTTCTCTAGCTTACCCGTCATACAACATCGAACAGGATGGCAAAAATTACTTTGTAATTGTACAGTTAATTGGAGCGTTATTATAGATAAATAAACTCAGGAGGTTTTCAAAGCGTGTTGCATACAAAGAGATGACTCGGATTATCATGAAAGTTAGCAGTAATCTTTGAACGAAGGGGCTGGGAAAACATGAGGGACAACATTGCCTATCACGGTAAGTAAAGCAAGTGGGAACAGACATAACAGAGTAGTTGGCAAGGTAAACACTCGTTTCCATGTCATCACCATGGAAACAGGCAGCGAATCAGAATGCTAACACCTGACTAGTCAACATCTAAGGTAGCAAGTCAGCGGTAAATGGTGATTGAAGTCGATTGCTCGACAGCTATATTAGTGGCTAAAAATTATGTTGGAGTCACACTTAGAAGTGTATAATAACAGTAGCTTTTGTTACAAAACATGAACAGAATATCCTGGTGTGAAAATTGTGAGAAAAACCACCTAATGGCTCAGAAATCCATTTGACTTGCCCTTGACAGCAATAGCTTTACCATGGTATTAATGCGTTTATTTTCTATTACATGTGGATTTATGGGAATTTGCAGAATATGGCAGTGCGGCATTCTGATCAGTCATCCGGAGAACTGACAATGAAAATGAAAATGACAATCTTCTTTCTCAATATCTTTAAATAGTTCTGAATCCAGGGATACAGTTCCTTGTAGGATTGTCTGCTAATCTGGCAAAAGATTTCGAGGGTACCAGAATACATCTCTACACTCCAAGCAATAATCTTAAATAATTCAAGATAGAGGTCTATAATACTCTTCTCAGAGACAAGGCACAAGATTGTTGACAGACACCCCTTGCCTTCAGGCAAAGAACACACAGCGAAAAAGATGTGTCACAGCAAAGAATATGGATATTGGCCAGACTCGATATAATCTCGATAGTATGTCGATAAATCGATGTCTTTAAGAGCACATGGGTATAATCATCCAACAGCAGCAGCAGCATGATCTCTAGGCACATACTCACAATTCTTTGTCTAATTCATAAGACACTAACATGGAAGCCATATTCAACTAAAACGACTCCTCTACTTGAGTTTTCTTGTTCAAATTGGCTGCCAATGGCCACTTCACAACTGGTGACATACGACAGCCAACATGTATAGTTTTAACGGATGAGCTGCCCACAGACCCAACTTTCCCCAGAAAAGTCTCGTGTAGAGGAGCACCTGAAATTCTGATTCATCTGACTGAGAAATTTCAAAGTCACTTCAGGTGAGTTTCCTGAAAGTTGCTTCATTTCCCAATTCTGAAGGCACTCCAATCGTTTGGCCAACTGTCCAGCTAAACCAACAGGCAACTAATAACGAAAATATTGCGAATAGTCACAGCCTGATAAAACAGGCTAATGGTGATTTTCCGATTAGGACGATTGGGAAGGTGGACGTGACACAATTGACTAAAATATTCAGACTGGCTGGGGGATATTTGCGCCAGCTATACTGAGTTTATTTGGGATTACTCATAGGTCCATGCTAGTAGTAAGGTTCTGAGAGTGTTGTGATGGACATGGCATCCCATCACAAAGATCTCAAGTTGAAGGGGTCTCACTGACAGTTGATAAGGCCAAAATTGGAACTAGACCAGAAAAGGCTCAGCCCACGTGACATGGAAAATCGTCAGACTGTGTGAAATTAATCCTAGCCAATTTCAGAGCTGCATCTAAGCGTAAGCAGCTGCCTTCTTAAACATGAACATTCTTTTTGTATATGTGCAACGATGATTGAGCCTACAGTACCGGCACCTTTGTTCTGCTGGTAGTGTATGCCAGGGAAACTAGAGGCTCAATGAAAAGGACAACAATGAATGTAACCCCATCTGAGAGAAAAAAATTATCAAAAATTTTGCTGCTACACAGAACAGAATATCATTCATGGCTTCTCTTTGAAAAAAATTTTGATAAAAATTGAACCCATACAGATTGGAAGATGTGGGGATAAGACTACTCAAGGGTTGTGACATCGCTCCGCCCTCCGACTACGCTCGCACAAATCCTTGACGAACTTCGCTGTGGGAAGCTGGATAAGACTTGATTGGCGTAGGTGTTGAGAAGCCAGGCTCATATACAATGCAAGACAAATGGACCGGATTAATATTTTCCAGTTTAGACTAAGTACATCAGAGAACATGTCAAAGGAGTGGTGAAACCATTCCATACCATCTTGCACTGAATTAGGAACGCATTTTATCTATCAGACAATGCATTGATGCACATGCCATTAATGTCAAATAAGTTGGAATGAACGATATTGGAAATCGATGATCATCTCTGTCCTTTTAACCAATAGGATTTATCGATTGAAAAACATGAGACGTAACAATTGTTTGGTATTGATCAGCGCCAAGAAGAGGTGGATCAAAGTGCTTGAGGTGTTTCGCAGGCTACACCCACACAGTTGAGTAATCATCTATTGTTGTAGGACTTCGAGTCGTGAAGAGAGGCAGGAGGGTTCCCAATGGTGGAAGGAAATCATTACCTACTTGTCGCTTCAAAATCAATGACCAACACAATGCAATGTGCAAAACAAAATGCCGAGGCATCTTTGAGGCATTATGGTAAGTTCAGAAACTGTTGTAAAGAAATCTCTTTTGAGTTACTTAGAGTTAGTTCCAATAGTTTTGTAGTGACATTTCCTAAATGGGAATGAAAGGTGTCAGAAAATGAAATGGAAATGGAACCAATGCGTTCCCATAAAGTTTCAGAGCTACACTAAGCTGGCAGGCTTATCCACCTGTAGCAGAAGAGAAAACGCTCAGCAACCTTTGTAAATGAGATCTTTTTAGAGTTATTTAGGGGTAGATCTCGTGGGTATGTAGTGTTTAACAATGAAATGGAACCAACACATTCCCATAAAATTTCAGAGCACTAAGCTGCAGGCTTATCCACCTGTAGCAGAGAAAGAAGGGAAAAAACGGCAGTGAATCAGCGGAAATGCATTAGGATGATTAGCCAGCCACAGTGGAATCAGCCTCTTAAAGACCCACAAGGCTATAAACCACAAAGAAACAAGGGTATCGGCTACCACATGATGAAACCAGCCATTCAGAACGAAACAAGTGGTATCAAACGGCATTAGGAGGGGGATTTCATTAAGCATTTAAACGGCTTCATCCAACCTGAATACGAAGGAGTGTCAGTGCACATTGAATACAAGACTTACTGGAATCGCATCAAATTGCCATCGATCAGGCGGGCACTACTCAACTGTGATGTATACCTCATTCGCGATTGAATTAGTTAATAGAGTTGAACAACGGCAGACGTTACCAAGTCCAACTGATAATAGGCATCGAACTCTAGCATACGCTGATGACTTTGTTCAGTGAAAGCAGTGGTAATGAATCTCAAAGTGAGGAATTACAAATGAGAAGTGTCGATTCAACTATCACAAACCTAAGGACAATGATAACCTTGCATCCATAATATTTTGTGCCAAACACTAACGGTCCATTTCACATGGTCAGAAAGTCTGATCAAAAGATGACCAAGTGAAATGGGCTTCAGATGTAACAAGATGCCTGTAACTGACACCACACCAATTGAATACTTCCAGGAGATGTTCTGGCATCTTTGCTGTCTCAGAGCAATTACCACAGGCAAGCAGTATCACAATATACAATACACAAAACTGGAGGCGTATATCTCTGGTGAGGGGCCTTGGAAAAACTAGTGCCATCCGTAATTGGCGGAAAAAGTGTCAAACTAATTAATACAACTCGCTGAATGACAGTACCCTCGGGCGATGGATTAATCTCATCAGCCCGTCGTGAATTCGCCCATAAAATTAAGCATACCCAATGAATTAAAGTCTGTAAAGTTCCAATCTAATTTTAAATTACAGTTCACTTCCTAACCCAATACGACAAACCCATCTAAAGTTTTCACTTCTGTGTCAAACACCCGGTGGCCTTCACTGAAACACAGCGTTGGATGAGACGATGTTGCCAAGTTTGTTCCAATGCCTTGATACCTAAAAGTCACCCACGGTTGACATCTTCCAATTGGTGTTGTTCACAACAAGCATCTGCTTCACAGACAAATGAACAAGAAGAGAACACAGAGTCAAGCTATCTGCTTGGAGATCGGTGTTCTGTGTGGAGAGTGCATGTTTGATACCTTTTCTATTCCAATGAAAACATCATCCATCTGAAGTTCACTTTGCTTCCAAGGAACTCATCAGGTGACAGTAATCAGTTCCATCAACCCTAAAACTAAAGTTTCTCTATATTCTTGTTTCCAATTGGAGAAAAGTCATTAGGAATGCCATCAAGGTATCCATGAAGAAGACACGGCCATAAAAACGGCTCCCGGAAAAGACAACTTTTCAGGCAAGAGATAAGCTTACAACGCTTCAAAGGAATCCCAAAGCAACAAGAAACAAGCTAAGAATTCTTCCATACAATTCCCAAGTGACCTGGATTCCCTTGGCAAGGTAATTACATCTGCACATACAGCCATCAGCGGCAGTTAACTGACACCACTTTACCATTTTTCCTCAAGGCTGATTAGCAGATGCAGCAGCCCATCGATAAAAGCATTTATTTGTCATGAAAAAATGAAATTTGTTTCCTAAGGAGTTGCGTGTTTTCTTGTAGTTGCAATTTTTGCGACCTTTCAGTAAACGGTAACTAATTGGACAGGGTATGATATCATTGTCACATAGATTCTATGGAACAATTTCACACTGAACAGTTAAGACTAAGGAGATGAGCTGTGGCAGAAGTCCACATGGATTCTTGCTACATGTAGGTTCTTGTTGCTTTGAGTTTGTCGTCCTTGATAGTTTCAAAGGACCCAATTCCCACTCCAAGTGTCACAGGTTTTCCATTTCTCAAGAGAACGATTTCAAAGTCAAAACGACTCGTAGAGTGGTTTCATGTGCTTGGAACGATTTCACCCCAGGTCCATTGACCATGATACCTAGATCTCCCTTGTGGTGGTCACCTTACTGTAATTCAAACTTTGGCCTTCAAAGCAATGTTAATCAAGAAATTCTAATACGGCCCCCAAATAAAGGAAAGCCATATTCGAAGATCTTGTACCCTACATGTATGTCAACAAAAATAGCATCTTCTCGAGGCATGCAAGAGATTTTTGACTGTTTTTGCTTTCAAAAGAATTGATTTGTCAAAGAAAGTGCCATTCTGTCTCTCATGCTCTTGGAGTGCTGAACGATGGGCCTGCCAAGGATGGCTTAGTGACCGTATCGGTAGCATTATTGCAGAAATTGAATCTTCATGTTGCGGCTAGAGCAACCATGTTTCACCAGCTGGTACACCAGTTTGCAATCATTGCAACAAGGTTGGGTAAACCTTCTCAATATCAGGATGTCTTTTGCCACACAACGGAAGATCATTGGTCATTTTGCGTTGGGGTGGCTGAGCAAAAAGGCCACTGACCAAATGGAGAAGACGAGACAAATTTATTACCAGTACATGGGTAGAGATAGGGATGGACTAGTCTGTAAGGATCTAATACAATGACCAAGATACCTAAGTTTGCTCTTACAGCGGCAACCGATGATTCAAATGTGATACTAATGTTCAGCAACATACTTCGCCCATAACTGTAGCTACTGAGAAAGATCCTCGTTGCGGTGAATACTGAAGAAGGCGAGCATTGATCCATCTGTCGATCATGTCGCCAAGCTCAGGCCATTAACTCCCAAAAGCCGAAGTAAATCAGTCTCATATCGAAGTAGTTTAGCACAGAGGATTAGCTGCATAGGATCAAGTGCTGGACTAAAATGCATTTTAGCGTTAAAACAGCTTTGAAAATTTGGGCCTAACAGTCCATTTCACATGGTCAGAAAGTCTGATCAAAAGATGACCAAGTGAAATGGGCTTCAGATGTAACAAGATGCCTGTAACTGAGACATCAACCAATCGAACACTTCCGGGAGATGTTCTGGCATCTTTGCTGTCTCAGAGCAATTACCACAGGCAAACAGTATCACAATACACAATACACAAAACTGGAGGCGTATATCTCTGGTGAGGGGCCTTGGAAAAACTGGTGCCATCCGTAAATTGGCGGAAAAAGTGTCAAACTAATTAATACAACTCGCTGAATGACAGTACCCTCGGGCGATGGATTAATCTCATCAGCCCGTCGTGAATTCTCCCATAAAATTAAGCATACCCAATGAATTAAAGTCTGTAGAGTTCCAATCTAATTTTAAATTACAGTTCACTTCCTAACCCAATACGACAAACCCATCTAAAGTTTTCACTTTGTGTCAAACACCCGGTGCCCTTCACTGAATGATAGAAACACAGCGTTGGATGAGACGATGTTGCCAAGTTTGTTCCAATGCCTTGATACCTAAAAGTCACCCAGGGTTGACATCTTCCAATGAGGAACCCGCACACTAACGTCACAACGTGGCGCTGCGATCGATGAGACCGAAGTTTCTTTTTTCAACGTGATTTCCAGTCATTTCCATTAACTTCTGGCTTGAAATAAACCCTACTTTTTCGGTCGCATGACAATAAAATTTACACCATCTTGTCGCGGATGAAAATTTCTGCACTTTCATTGCTTTTTTCCTTAAAATAAAGAGGTAGGATGGCGATAACGGCAACGTCTTTATCTCATTTTTTCCTGTAGAAAAATGTACAGCTGATTTTTTCATGACGCAACGTCAACACCGAAAACAACATCAATGACGTCGTTTCGGTACAATCGCTCGCAGCGCCGACCTGTCGGGATAAACCGCAGGGCGGGTTCCTCATTGGTGTTGTTCACAACAAGCATCTGCTTCACAGATAAATGAACAAGAAGAGAGAGTCAAGCCATCTGCTTGGAGATCGGTGTTCTGTGTGGAGAGTGCATGTTTGATACCTTTTCTATTCCAATGAAAACATCATTCATCTGAAGTTCACTTTGCTTCCAAGGAACTCATCAGGTGACAGTAATCAGTTCCATCAACCCTAAAACTAAAGTTTCTCTATATTCTTGTTTCCAATTGGAGAAAAGTCATTAGGAATGCCATCAAGGTATCCATTGAAGAAGACACGGCCGTAAAAACGGCTCCCAGAAAAGACAACTTTTCGGGCGAGAGATAAGCTTACAACGCTTCAAAGGAATCCCACATGAACAAGACACAAGCTAAAGAATTCTTCCATACAATTCCCAAGTGACCTGGATTCCCCTGGTGAAGGTAATTACATCTGCACATACAGCCATCAGCGGCAGTCAACTGACACCACTTTACCATTTTTCCTCAAGGCTGATTAGCAGATGCAGCAGCCCATCGATAAAACCATTTATTTGTCAAGAAAAAATGAAATTTGTTTCCTAAGGAGTTGCGTGTTTTCTTGCAGTTGCAATATTTGCAACCTTTCAGTAAACGGTAACTAATTGGACAGCGTATGATATCATTGTCACATAGATTCTATGGAACAATTTCACACTGAACAGTTAAGACGAAGAAGAGATGAGCTGTGGCTGAAGTCCACATGGGTTCTTGCTAGGTTCTTGTTGCTTTGAGTTTGTCATCCTTGATGTCGTTCAAAGGACCCAATTCCCACTACAAGTGTCACAGGTTTTCCATTTCTCAAGAGAACAGTTTCAAAGTCAAAACGACTCGTAGAATGGTTTGAATGGCTTGGAACCATTTCACCCCAGGTCCATTGACCATGATACCAAGATCTCCCTTGTGGTGGTCACCTTACTGTAATTCAAACTTTGGCCTTCAAAGCAATGTTAATCAAGAAATTCTAATACGGCCCCCAAATAAAGGAAAGCCATATTTGAAGATCTTGTACCCTACATGTATGTCAACAAAAATAGCATCTTCTTGAGGCATGCAAGAGATTTTTGACTGTTTTTGCTTTCAAAAGAATTGATTTGTCAAAGAAAGTGTCATTCTGTCTCTCATGCTCTTGGAGTGCTGAACGGTGGGCCTGCCAAGGATGGCTTAGTGACCGTATCGGTAGCATTATTGCAGAAATTGAATCTTCATGTTGCGGCTAGAGCAACCATGTTTCACCAGCTGGTACACCAGTTTGCAATCATTGTAACAAGGTTGGGTAAACCTTCTCAATATCAGGATGTCTTTTGCCACACAACGGAAGATCATTGGTCATTGTACGATGGGCTGGCTGAGCAAAAAGGCCACTGACCAAATGGAGAAGACAAGACAAATTTATTACCAGTACATGGGTAGAGATAGGGATGGACAAATCTGCAAGGATCTGATACAACGACCAAGATACCTAAGTTTGCTCTTACAGCGGCAACAGATGATTCAAATGTGATACTAATGTTGAGCAACATACTTCGCCCATAACTGTAGCTACTGAGAAAGATCCTCATTGCGGTGAATACTGAAGAAGGCGAGCATTGATCCATCTGTCGATCACGTCGCCAAGCTCAGGCCATTAACTCCCAAAAGCCGAAGTAAATCAGTCTCATATCGAAGTAGTTTAGCACAGAGGATTAGCTGCATAGGATCATTGATTTTGCATCAATCTGCCACAGTAATGTAGAGTGCACTTCGCGCAGCCTTGCGTCCTTCGAACACGGCGACAACCATCCTGTTGCATATTTAATACACAAATTGTACATTAGTGACTGACAATCTTAAGTGAATGCGCGTTTTATGGATTATTATATAATTGGCTTTTATGGCTGGCGTTCTGAGGCCAGTGTTTCTGAAATATTCACGAGTAGCTACCAATGTTCACATGTGCAACTGATTGAAGCAAGGTAGTAGCAACTGCAGTACCAATGTGCAACTGAAGAAAGGTTGCAATAACTTCAGTACCAGTCCAGTGTGCAACTGACTGAAGCAAGGTAACTTCAGTATCAATGTGCAACCGACTGAAGCAAGGTAGCAGGAACTGCAGTACCAGTGGGCAACTGATTGAAGCAAAGTAGCAGTAACTTCAGCACCGGTGTACAACTGATTGAAGCAAAGTAGCAGTAACTTCAGTACCAGTGTGCAACTGACTGAAGCAAAGTGGCAGCGATTGTGGTACCAGAATCTAATGAGAGAACGTAGATCAAGCCAACATCAGATGCTGTTTAGCTGACGTAGATTTCTGATTTACCCAGGTAAGTAATAAACTCTTGGGTTACTGCATTTATCCTGACAATTCCTATAAATACAGAAGCGGAAAAGCCGCCTGAGGTGTTGACAGCATGTCCTCAGACAATTCACCATCACATCACAGAAGTGATTTGCATAGTCAGGATCAGGAGATTAACTGGGAGTGTTTATCTCTCACACTGGCGGTGACTAATGAAAGAAAGATGAAGCTTACAGCCAGAGCTCACAGTTCTTTCAATCTGTCCTTTACTTGTCAACGGTTTTATGTCTTAAGTACCCAATGACACTGTAACCAACACAACAGCTCTGGTGATTCGCCCACCACAGATAACCGTAAAGGTGGTAGTGTTGTTGAGGAATTAACGTTTAGTGATGAGTTATAGGGTATTCATTCTGACCATGGGAGGCTTAACATCCATATAAAAATGACCATATTACGCCAGTGAAACGACTGTTACTGTATTGGGAGTTGTTTATGCTTGAATGAGACTGCTGGCCAATCAAAGGTGTCCACAATTCAAGGTATATAAATTCGTTATCCACAATTTGGCTGGTAACAAAGGGATACTGGGATGAATCCAAGTTTACGACTCCCACAATGCAGCAGGCAAATGATCTGATCGATACATTACCTCTCAACAAACTGCATTTAACTTTGCACTAACAGAATCAATCTCACCTTGCACAAGCCAAGAAGGATGTTATGCAGCACACGCCTCCAAGAGCTAACTTGATAGAGTAAGCTAAACAGGCTCTGTCACCCAACACAAATATCAATACGCTGATTCTCCAACAAGGACAACACAAACAGCTAACTTGTCATGTTCTCCTTGGTTTTTCCTTGTCTTATATGCAACATGTTTTTTTGTGTAGGGCATGACTAAATAGCACGAGCACTTCTCAACCTGTTTGCTTTGTGGCAACAGATACAACCAATGATTCTTCTTTTGAGCATTTGAGTAGCTTCTTGACTTTGTCTTGGAGGGGTCTGTATCATCTCTATATACAACATGAAACAGTAACATCAACAGCTTCGCTGAAGATCTCTGAGACCATTGTGTGAGAAAGGAGCACCTTAAAGAGATAAGATGAGTTCTTTGCTTCGACATGATCAAATGCAACAGCAGACAACACCCAACAAGGGCTTTTAGCTATGAGTTCACAAGGAACGACTTTTGGTCGCTTCGGTCAGATGCTGAGGTGAGGGATAAACAATGTTCAGAACAGGAGAGAATGAGAACAATCCACCTCGCCTACACCAACAACCATCCCTTTGAAACCCATAGCCAAAGTGACAATTGAACTCAATCAACCTGAGGCAAAGGAAGGACTCATTTAAGAAGACATTGCATGGAGTGATCGCAACGGCCCATCCTGCGCAATCTCCATCGCACCATTCTCATAAATTACTTAAAATAAGTATCAGACCTTTCTGAGAATCATCACAAAGTATACCGATCCGTAGGGAAAATCATTTGCTTAATCAACTGTGGTTAAATCCATGACAAATTATCATCTTTAATGCCTAATTAGTAGGCTACTACTTATAGACTGAGTCAGCAGTGGTGACTCTGAGTCTAAGTCACTCTATTAGTTCAGGATGAGCTATGCTAAATGATCAATTGTAATGGTTGGCCATCCACTGGTCGCGTGCCCAAACACTGCTTCTTGGACAGGCAACAAAACGTAGATGATCATACCAGGGTGCAAGAAGATGGCAAATGAACAAACATGATACATGACAATTGTGTACTTGGATAGAGTTCAAATTTGTTTGATAGCCAATTTGCCACGGCACAGTATTGTTTCTTCTTCAGACATGATCAACACTTAAGATCAATTACTTCCGGCCAGTGTTGAGATCAACAACACCGACCGCAGAAAAACAATGTCTTAATCACGACAGGATTGGCTTTCCAAGAACCAGACCATCCTAGGTATGACATCAGTAGCTTCACTTATTAGCATGACCCACAGCCAATCTATTGAAGGCAGGGAGACATATCTATCGATCTTTGCTAAAACGCAGCAAATTAACGTTTAAACTGCATCAGCAGTAAACAGGAGTGTGGAAGCTGTAAGTAAGTATTTATTTCTGAGATCCTAACTGAGGATGGATGGACCACATCTGCCCATGAATCAGAGGGGCCACAAATCTCGCCTTCCATGACTCAAACTAAAGGCAGCCATCGACAAACACCCCTAAAGACACCTGGCCCAATCATCAATCTAAAACAATATGGGCACCTGATCCATATCATGCCGAGCCCTCCTGACCATAACCTCTGACAAGAATCTGAGCGTAATGAAAAAGTAACTAGCGTTGTGGTTGTGGTATTTCAATACAATCATAGATGACACTGTGATTAATCAGAAATGCCCCGCGTGACTTGGCCATGGTTCCTCTAGAGAAAGGTCAGAGCGTAATCTCAATATTCAATCATTGCCTGTCATCGGTGTAGATTTACACATATGAACATTTCCTGCTGAACCAGCAGGGGGAGAGGAGGTTGGAAACTGGAAATGATGGCGTAGGAGGCATTAGCAGAATCTAGCGCAACAACAGATCGGCCATGAATCAGAAACCAAATGGATTGTAGAAAGATATGTGAAAAGAACTATGTTCATTTTTCAGCTTCTCTCATCGATTATGCTGGTGGGTGGGTTGGCACAAGGCTGGTCATCCTCCCACAGCAGGGGTTTTTACCTCACTCGAGCGAGACCAAAGCCCTGCTATGGGAGGATGAAGGCTGGTCAACCTCACTCAAATGACATCTCCAATCGCCATGCTCTAGCCAAGAAGATCGTCGGAAAGAGGTGGCAAGGGGTTGACAAGCTGAACACAGGAAACGACTTAGCAGAAACCCTTAGAGGGGGAAATAAGCACTTCATATATCGGTCCCACTTGCCAAGCCAGATGTGACAGGATCTCACCTTTTGACCCTTATTAGGTGAACCCTCTCTTGGATGAAGAGTATACCTTCTCGATCAACTCTAATTAACTTGACCATCTTTGGCTATACCATGACAAATTCAACCAAGGGCTTTGGCACTTTTTGGCCCTAACCCATGAAAGCTGTGATATCATATTGCATTTGATCATAATTCTGGGATCTCTACTAGAAAGTGCCTGAGGAAGACCCCAAAAATTTGCAAAATTCGGAGACGACTTGTACTTATACTTGTCACTTTGTGTGTCGTTTTTTGTGCTGTATTTTGGATATCATTTAATCATAAACATGAGAAATATCTAGAGCCTTGAGACAGTACTTCAAGTCTTCTGAACAACTGTAAATGGACAAGGCATAGCTCAGGCTAGGTTACCTCAAGTGAAGCCAAGTTTCGATGACATCGATCATTGGAATATCGACATTATCCACATTTGTGCCTGGCAAGGGAATGTTCATCAACTGTGGCCCTATAATCAATAGGCACTAAATCTTTGTAAAAGACTCCTGGACAAGAAGAGTAAATCATAAAGCATGATTACCAGTCAATCTGGTCCGAGATATGATAGAGAGGGTGCGGTTGTTCGAGTGCGCTGATGGGAACCATGCACGAAAACTCATTTCAAGGAGGAGATCCAGCAGACATGCAAGTTTCTTTAGAACGTTGCTCATCCATGAAAAGATAAGACAGACCAGATAATGTTTTCTTCTCCCATGGAGCATGCCACGACATCAGCCTAAGGAATGACGGGCAACCATTTGCATCAGCAAAAACCTTTCAAGGGAAGATTGAGTTCACTGTTTTGTTTGCCTCACAACTCAAAGGTCAGGAACTTCATTCTCCAAAGAACAACAGTTTCAAAGATCCCTGACAAAAACAGTCTGTATATGGAATTCTACAGGCCATATACGAGTTGAGTAAATAACTGAAACAACCCCAGAAATGATAACTAATCCTCAACAGGTGGTCGTGTACGTTCAAAGACCCTGGCATAGAGGATTGAAAACTAAGTTTTTCAGCTTACATTTGGTGTGGTGATGTAGCGGACCGATGTAGCGATATGCCAAAGACGATTTCCCAGCCATAGCTTACGACATCAATTTTGCAAGAACTTTTTGAATAGGCTTGAAATTTCGATCTATGACTAGAGGGACCTTCTGAAGATGGCTTAGCCTGTCAGTCATTTGAGGGCTTAGACAACCAGTTTTTAATAGGCTTATAACTGCATCATTCTACATGACCATGGGAAGCCTCAGAAGACAGCCGGGCCTGTCAATCATTTAAGGGCCATGACAACCTGTGGAGATTGTGCGGCCTGATGATGGTGTTTCTAAGGCAAGAGATCTTGTCTGCCATGAATACCACCTCCACTTTCTCACTTTCTTTTATGAAAAGAACCCATGAGCCAACACATCCCTCCTACCGTAACGAGACCAACCGTGTTAATGTTCACGGCAGTTAATTTGAACCGGTATCAACTCGGGTGGGATTAGACTTAATAATTCATGTCCTCATTGCTGTTAATACAAGAGTACATGTACACTTCTTAACCAAAATGCTCATTGGAATGACTGCCTACAACTCATTAAGACAGTCTGCAGCACGCAAATAAATTCCATTTCGTGGTCTTATCTTGCACTCCCGTATTCAAACCATCAGCTTCCACATCAAGTCATTTATTTTTCACACTACTTTGGCTTTTCATTAAGATGACACCACACATAGCAATGGAATGAAAGGAATTTACAGCAAAGCAAAACACGGCACTTGAACGGATCTTCGCCAAACACTACAAATTCCGGCAGGAGAGCTTAAGCAGGAAACACGCCATGTTTGAACAAGATTAAGACATGTACAACACAGACAGATCACAGCGAACCCTGATTCCTGCCTGAGACGCTTATTGATCAAGACTGGAGGGGAGACAGAACCTTTGGGGGAAATTGGTGGCAAATTCGATGAATCTATTAGAAATGATGGAGGGAGAGGTTGAATGTAAACACACAGTGTTAATGACATAGAAGAGAAACATTNAGCCATAGCTTACGACATCAATTTTGCAAAAACTTTTTGAATAGGCTTGAAATTTCGATCTATGACTAGAGGGACCTTCTGAAGATGGCATAGCCTGTCAGTCATTTGAGGGCTTAGACAACCGGTTTTTAATTGGGTTATAATTGCATCATTCTACATGACCACAGGAAGCCTCAGAAGACAGGCGGGCCTGTCAATCATTTAAGGGCCATGACAACCTATGGATTGTGCGGCCTGATGATGGTGTTTCTAAGGCAAGAGATCTTGTCTGCCATGAATACCACCCCCACTTTCTTTTATGAAAAGAACCCATGAGCCAACGCATCCCTCCTACTGTAACGAGACCGACCGTGCTAATGTTCACGGCAGTTAATTTGAACCGGTATCAACTCGGGTGGGATTAGACTTAATAATTCATGTCCTCATTGCTGTTAATACAAGAGTACATGTACACTTCTTAACCAAAATGCTCATTGGAATGACTGCCTACAACTCATTAAGACAGTCTGCAGCACGCAAATAAATTCCATTTCGTGGTCTTATCTTGCACTCCCGTATTCAAACCATCAGCTTCCACATCAAGTCATTTATTTTTCACACTACTTTGGCTTTTCATTAAGATGACACCACACATAGCAATGGAATGAAAGGAATTTACAGCAAAGCAAAACACGGCACTTGAACGGATCTTCGCCAAACACTACAAATTCCGGCAGGAGAGCTTAAGCAGGAAACACGCCATGTTTGAACAAGATTAAGACATGTACAACACAGACAGATCACAGCGAACCCTGATTCCTGCCTGAGACGCTTATTGATCAAGACTGGAGGGGAGACAGAACCTTTGGGGGAAATTGGTGGCAAATTCGATGAATCTATTAGAAATGATGGAGGGAGAGGTTGAATGTAAACACACAGTGTTAATGACATAGAAGAGAAACATTGATGTGGTATGGCATTTAAACCGTGTGGAAGTTGGTCATAAGTTTTTGAAGGGTCCTTTTCAAAATATCACATGAGTAATACTGATGTACCCTTCTTCCAATCAGGGTGTGCATGTACAATCTTTCTTCAGGTTGATCAGCGTCTTATGGGATCACCGTCATATCTCACATAGTACAGGTGAAGGCTATCCGGGTTGGCTAAAGCCGAAGCCTCCTAATTCAGTCTAGACTGGGCACCGTCACGACAGTTGGGGTGAACATGCAATCTGTTTGAGGAAACACCCCATAGAACATGGACCACAGGAAATGAATGCTCTTTCTATAGGCAAAGCCAGGTCATTTATGACATACCGTAGGTTTGGACATGAATATGTGTCAACAATTGGATGAGGATGAGCTACAGGATCACAGCATACCAATGGCCATTTGGGGCCAGCCAGATGCATTACTTTAATGGCTTTGAACCTCAGGGACAACAAGTCTTTCCATGAACTCTTACATTGTTTATGGTAACAACATGTAACAGTATAGTACTGCTTGCAAGGTCCAATGCTTTCAACTTTGATATAATGATAGGCAGTTAAAATCTCTACGAGGTGAACTATCCAATTAGTTTAAAACATGGCTTCATAAATCGTGGTTAACAGGATTGAAGCAATTATGGCATTCTCCTAAAGTGGTGAAGAAAGCTTGCAATTAATTCTAAGAAATGGCATATGCTTGCTGTGTAAATTTGTATCAGGTTTATAGACTTCCAGAGATACATCAGCAGCTATGAAGATGAAAATCATAAAATCTTGCATATGAAGCCTGACCGCAATATAGGGAGATAATCAAGACAGCGTTTCCAAGACGCAACCGTAGTCATCAAGAGTCTTCAGATACCATCATTAACAGTTCTCAACTCATGATTGTTTCCCATCAGGTTCGCGTCGCCATAATTTCTGCTCGAGGACAGGCAAACTGGTGCCTCGTCAGCGAGATCTACTCCACTGGGAGATCGCAGCAGTAGGAGACACCAGCAGCGGAGAGTGTGCCTCAAGTCGCCGAGGGGTGCAATCAGCCAAGAAATTCACCTTTATATTGAAGGAAACATGTGGTTGCTTCCTGTTTACCTAAACTTGATCTTTCTATTTAATTTTCATGGTCGATCTTGCAGAGACCAATTAATAAAACAGCAAGAAGTTCTTATGTCAAGAGGCCAGAAGGTGAGCTATATTGGTCGGTTTTGATTACACGGGGTTGTTTTTGGTCAAATAATGTTTGATAGGGTGGCATCTTTCCACGAAGAGTCAGTACTCCTGCAAAGTACACACACCGTTGAATGAACAATATCCAGAGCTTCTCCACCATGTTTGAACTCTGGGTACTGGTGATATCCTCATTTTACCTTGCCATGATCGGTGCCGCAATTAGATCGGTTGACAGCAACTTGATTTGCTGCATCGTTATAGAAATGACTGCGTCGTTACACCTTGATCACAACCGCTCTTGATTCCCAATCTCATCTCAAAGGCTAAAAGGGAAACTGTGTTGATTGTGAGTTAGTAGTCAAATTTACTAGGGGGTGATCCAGGGTTACTGTTTATAGCATGCACAGGCAAAGCAAAGACAGGCACCCATGGAACTGCATCCTAATTTCTCCCATATCTCTAGCAAGCACCGCAAGCAGATCAACAGTGAAGTGATGAACTACATGTACATGTATGTGGTGCAGTTTCTTATGGTGAGCCAATATTTCATGCGGTACACAACAGAACCTGACTATAAATGCAGGTTGACTGTTGGGACCTGTTCAAAAAAAGTTAAAGTTAAAGTTTNGAGGCCCGAACCACTACACCACCGTGGAGGCCCACTTCCATGAATGCAGCCTCCTCAGAAAACTGCTCTGGTGGAAACGGCCTTCACTGTGCTGTGAACACTGGAGTCTACAGTATCCAACCAGCGCAAAATCTATCACTGTCTTCAGAGCACTTCCGTCAAACAAAAGTGACAAGCACCATTCTCTTATAGCCTGACAATATTGATACAAGACAAGTACCGTTCTTCAAAGTTCTCCTCGTCAACCAGATCAAACTTCAAGGCAACAGCTGAGTGGCCAGAAACTCATGAGAGATTCAAAGCGAAGCCATAACAACACACAAAGCACTAATCAATTTATAAATACTCTTCATCTCTCCACGAGACATTATTACAATTTACATGTTGACGACTTCCACAGAGATATTTGTCTTACATCGAAACCATCCGAGTCATAATTAGATACCAGAGAGAGACTCATCCAGGCCTTGGGTAACGCTTGCGGCGCTTATGCATTTCTGACAGTGAAATTAAGCGTGGTCTCGTTCACCATGGATTTCTCCCGACATCAAAGATGGACTGTAATCAGTGTGCACAGTTCAAAAGGCGGCTCACGGTAATGTGGCAAAAGGCAAACTATTATGCCTAATTTTTGGATGATGTGTCAGCATTGTTTGCATTCATCTGCTTTGTTTTCATCAGTTGGGGGCGATTTTATTCCACCTGCTGAACAAAGGCAACAAGATGGTATAAAGTTGAACCAAGATGGTAAAGTTTGCAGGAGATTAACAGTCCTCCCACACGAATGACACTGACCATAACAGAAAGGAATGACACAATTATCATGTTACTCCCACACATGGACCTTACCTCATGGTTCTTTTCAAATCATCAGGTTGCACTCAGAGCAAAAAAGTATCATTAAACTCATACCATTCATAGATATGATACATGTATCTGCAGAGAAAAAGCACCGTTGCTTCCTGTACCGGTACAAGTTTGCAAGAAAACAAAGTCATCAGGGAGAGGGATGGTGATCATTACCAGGTACTCCACCAGAAGACAAAGGCATATTGTTCATCTACAACAAAGGAGACACAAACTGGGATTGTTCTAGCTCCAGTTAGTTGGGGTTTTCTTTCCATTTTCTATCTTTTCCAATAGCATAACCAAAAGGATGATTTTTCTTGTTACCATGGTTTTCACTGACAACATGGCAAAGAAACCATGGCAATTGGATCATAAAGTAGCTAATGGAATTGACAAGTAAAGAATTATGCCCCTTTTTATCTGGAACTGGCCTCCAGGATGTTTGACATGATCGGTTATAGTCACTAGGTTTAGCTGTTGGACACAATCAGAGCCATAAGCTTCAGACTTCAAACTGCATGTGTGCAACCTGGTGATGCTAGTGGGTGATGAACTCATCAGCATTGGATACAAGATGAAAACATCAAGGAAATGTAATAGGAGCTGTCAGCGAGTTGACCACTAGGTGTCACTAGGGCCCAATTCAATGCATCTAGCGGACCCAGTCATTATCGATCGAGCAGCGATCATAATAGATTTCCTGTACATTTGGTCCGCTAAGACTGTGCTGCCATCTGTTAGCAATATGCGCGGCTGACTGCTCCTATTGGCATGGTGTTCAAATGTCTGCATTGTAACAGACTTCAATATCAAGCCATCCCTCAAGCACCAACAACGTTCGACAATCACCCGGGACAATCAGTGCAGTTAGAGCATCCTCATGCAAGAGTTACGATGGAAGACGTTCCTTAAGGCGCTACTACTAAGTCTTTTTTCTTTAATCATTCAAATTGGTTTCATTTTGTTTTCCAGTCAGGAACAGATCTCCTACAAAATTGATCACAGTGAACCATGTTTCGTGTATTCCCCATGGATGGACTTAACAAGACAGCCAATTACAAAGCAATTAGCAAATGTACTTCCTTTAACATCATTTTCCAACGATTCAGAGCGGTGCAGAATTTCAATAGCATTTGGTAGCTGATCTGAAAGAGGGCACGAACGAAAAGAGGAATTCAACAACTAGATGAAGGTATCTCATAAAAGAAGGCTAGTCTTGCCATCTCCTCTGGGTCAGAAATTCAAAGTATTGGATTGAACATGAAATGGACATCACAAAGAGTGCATAAGCAGCTCAAATGAGCCTTTTTCATTTCCTGTTAATGCAGCACAGACATGATAAGTAAATCACCTCTAATTTACTCTTCTACATCCCACCACCTACAAAAATACACCAGCACACACAATTTAGATGCAATTACTTGACTACAGATACGACCAACAAGGGACTAAAACATAACATCCACCCGTAAAAATGTCAATGAAAGCACCAAGTCTTTAGTTCATGTCTCAAAAGCACTACAAAAACCACAATAGTAATGACCCACTCAACATCTACACTTTTTGTGTGTGTTATCCTCCACCATCGAGTTGTAATAAGAGCAATGCATTTGAAAGCCATTGGGACTACTCGATATTGGGCAACCAAATTACCTCTCCATATCTTCAGTGTTCACAGCCTCTTGGTGGACTAGGCACTTACACCTGCCCAGGGGACACATAAATAACACCAGAATGGTAACGGTACCAGTCTGCAAACAAGTGATATTGTTTCTTTGTCTATAAAGCAAGGTATAGCCATCAGAGAGGAGGGGGCAATAAGTAGAGGATGTGCTCAGCATTTTAACACACCTTGTGGCGCTAATGCCATTATTCACAAGCACTTTACTCTACCTTTTATGCACTTTCTCACCACTCGAGTCAACAGAAATGATTTGAAGTGTTTAAGATGATGTGCACAGCCATTTTCAACAACCTGTTCACCCATTATTCTTCACATACCAACTGAGGACTTTCTGGTATCTTTGCCACACGCAGCACAATGGCTACAAAAATTGATCCATGTGATGTCTGTTGATGTTGCTATTAAGCCTATTGCTGCATGCTTGCAAATGGACTGCTTCGAGCTGTGCTGTAAAAATATTCTCAGACAAAATGCAGAGTCTCGGAAAAGGTAGTAGAGAATGAAAACGCAGACTGCAGAAATTTTTTAAATGGAGAAATGTGAAGATGAACATCTTCTGCAATCAATCTTGTGAATAAAAGCAGAAGATACGTCTATCAACTCGATAGATTTTTGAACCAAACAAGTGCAGTTTTTTAAATGCAGAGTGTTGCCTGAGTAGTGATAAGGATTGCAGTGTTCCTTCAAGAAAGTAAACAAAACTGATATCTTCCATCACCATTCCCCCTGAGACACTGCCTTTTCATACTGGATACGTCTTTTATTTACCCAAATTTCTAAAGACTGAATGAAAATCCACATCAAATAATGCTGTTCTTATCAACTTCTCCATTTGTCCCAACAGCATGAAGTGGATTGATGCGAATGGGCTGATCCTCCTAGCTGAACTTTGAGAAGACGTCATCTCTTAAACAGGCTAATGAATGGCAGGTTGCTACAATGCTTTCAGTCTCAGATAAGGCTAGTGAAGATCAGATTTGATTCTCATTGACTCCACCCTTGACTTAAATGAAGCCATTCTGTATGACCTGTACAATTCATACCAAGTGAGGACGTTGCACCAATCGAGCATGTGGAAACGGACCATTTGCTACAAATTTGCTGCGTGCCTCTCTAGACCATTAGACCATTAACTTTAAAATTGCATCAAAAATTCTTCCCAGGAGAAATTAGTTTATATGATATGTACCACGTATAAAATATAGTGACGTTTTTCAGGTGGGGATGATTAAATGATGAAGTCAGCATTTCGTATGCAGACTTGTGTGGGCTGTGTCCCACCCCATATCACATTCCCACACAGCTATGTGATTTTTAAAAGGAGTGAGCTTCTGCTGCGTATCTGTGACCTTTGTCTTACCGTGAACCAGGGAAATCTTCCAGTAACTCAGTAATTCATTTGCATCCTGTGTCGATGAGTATGGAAATTGACAGCATTTCTTATACACATCGCTTGCGAAGTCATATTGTTGATGAACACAATCATTGTTGACAGTCATTGATCAACAGAGTAAAGCAAACAACGCCATCACAAACAACACTTTCTGAATCCTTTTTCAAGATAAGGCAAGATTCGTGGGAATATGCCAGATATAAACACCCTTTAGCTTGAATATGATATCTAATAATGGTTTTAGCGACTGAAGGAATAATAAGTTTATCAGGCTCATGTACATTTTGTATTAGCCTACTACTCCAAGAAGAGCTGAAGCCGCACCCCCAGAAGAGAAAGCAGGCAGGGGATGACTCCATCCACCAGCTAACCTCATAATCCACTGCTGAAAAACTTTCCCGTCTTTCGAAGGACAATACACTCTTAATGAATAGAGCATGAATGGTGTTCCTCTGAGTCATTCCACTTCATTACCATCTCTACTAAGTTTGTAATATCCCTGGGCAAAGGAAATGAAACATTTTCACACTTCCTGTTCCGTTGTAACTTTGATGGCCACTAATAATTGGCAGGTGTCAAGGACATTAGGTTTTAACGTTGGACGTCACTGTATGATGGCAAAAACAAGACTTTCACAATGAGGGTACACCATCCATCTCCTTTAACAGGTCATTGAACCATCTTTTTTGAAGATGGGGATTTGGCCTAGTGGTTAAGGCATGCTGCCCCTGAGTGCTGGCGATTGATGCCTAATGCAAGGGTCCGTGGGTTCAAATCGGGTAGGAGGCTATGTCTCCCCTTAGAAACTCGTTACTAGTTCATCTCCTCTGAGAGAGTTGATTCAATAGCAACTAGGTCTCCTTCCTTCATGATAGAGAGGGAATGTCTTTAAGGCCTGAACCCACTGATGTGTTTTCAGAAGCTGTGATCTTATGACATGAACATGAGGCCACTCAGAAAATGAAACCGTCACACTTTTGCCACCAAATGAACAAGGAGACATTAGGTTGGTTTCAGACAACCAACCACTGTGCAGTCTACAACTGGAGGGGATTGAAGCAGATTGAAGGGGATGATTCTCATTCACCAGAAGTCACGCACAGGTGTAGAGATTGACACAAAACCACTGCAGTCATGCATACAGATGGTTTCCACCGCATGCAATCATTGAATTTGAATAATATTCATCACTGACTAGCTGGCGCTGCCGTCAAAAGGCTGAGAAAATTGACAAAACATGCTACAACCAATACAATGAATACCGAGATGAAGCCTTAGTAGCCAACAAAATGGCAACTATAGATCATGACAAGAGCCAGACCAGTAAATCAAATCAGCTTATCGCAAGCGCGATCCGAATATCTTCAGCTGCCAAGCCAGTGTCCTTAAGGAAATTATTAGAAGATAAGAAGACAATATTTTGCTTGACCTTAACGTCATTCCCCATATGTTTATCACCATTGCATTGTCTGTGATGACTGCATCATCACATCACGGGGACAGCTCCATCTCACCATTGTTGGAGAGATGCTACCATCAAGATATCACCACTTGATATGTTTGTCAGGTAAGAAGGATCTTATCTCTCTGTTGCACAAATAGACGGGGTTGTTGGCAAAATTTACGAGTAAATCCGAGATGACTTATCGCTCAGTTGTGTTGATCGTCAGATTAAAGTGGCGTAAAAAGAAGCGATCGCCAATACTCGCAAAGCTGGAAAGATGTTTTGACTCCTATCACCATCAGCACCCAAGGACAATCTAACACAAAGAAGACCCAGATACTGGCACTGAGCTCTTTTCCACCATGCCCCGAGAGATACCACATTCACCCAAAGCAAAAGGCCAATTCAAACCTTCAATACTAACAATGCTGGAAAAAAGTTTTAACTTTCACCATCGGCCAACCCAAGACAAACTCACACAATGCAGATCACCAGCTACTGCACTGAGCCGGTATCTTTTTCACCACTCCCACGAGACACCAGCTCATCCACAGCAAAAGACCAATTCAAACAAAGTGATGTTTGTACGTGCCAGGCCATCTTCACCAATACCTCACAAGAACAGCAGCAAACATCCAGCATATGGTAACGAGGCAGTTATTCTTGATTATTAGCTAATTCACTTCTTTATTTGATGAGCATCAATCAAATTTACTGTCCCAATTGAATATTTTTATGCCGTAATGCTGTAAACTAGATACATTAAATGTGGCACGTGCGAAAAATACAAAAGTGAACACTGCACATTGTCTGTGTGGAAGGACTTTGAACTGAACGGGATGCATCACAAGGTGAACTGGATTGTCGGTAGAACAGCTCTAAATTCACCGGAGCAGACCAGGCCATTGCAGAAGCATCCAGCATTTTCAGCAGTAATTTCTCTTGGTCAACTTATTTGTTTGAGCAGGAAGGTTTCCAAATATGCGCAAATAACCAAGATATCAAGACAATCAGCCTGACACTTCCTTTGAGCATGTTTCAAGCACCATGTTCGACTTTGCAGTCTTAGCCTTGGGGTATATGAATTCGTCTTTGAACAAATAATACACATCAAATGATGGAGGAAATGGGAACACGTCACAGACTGTTAGAAAAGATTAAAGTGAAATGTATTTGCCAAGGGTAACCACAAGGCTAATGGCAAAATTGGATATGAAGTTGAAGATGCTGTACTAAACCCACAGAGATTTGTGCGCCAGTGTTCTTGACTTTGAAGTCTTCTCAGGTTCAGGATAAAGATATTTTGTTTTGATGGTGTACCTGACGGACAACTGTCTTTACTGTAAGAATTTAAACAACTTTTTTTGGCACCCACATCATGGCTGGGTTTTCAATGAGAAGCTTGGATGTTGCACCAAACTCTTTCTGTCACAAGATAAGAGCACTTAAACAAACTTACCTTGGTCCTGAGGATAGACTTGTAAACTAGCTGAAGCTCGTGCTGGTTCTCCTATACTATTTTGTGCAACACATGATATTGTAGCGTCATCTCTACCAGCTTTCACCGGCTCGATTCGTAATACCGAACCATGCGGCATGTCAAATGTTAAAAATCTATTTCGATTTGTTGTCACCCTTTTGCCATTCTTTAACCAGTGGATGTCTGGGGCTGGATTTCCGGAGGACTTGCAGAAAAAACTAACGGTGCCTCCCTCCATGACCTTGTGGTCGCGAGGGGCCAGGGTGATTCTGGGTGCATCTGAAAAGATAAGAAGGAAGAAAATAAGATGCTGATCCATATCGAGGATGCACAAAGTTACAAACAAGGATTACATGCAGATCTTCTGGAAAATGAGATTAACGACACACATTCAAATTTTGCAAGGTACCAGCCAAGAGAAAGACAAAGTTCATCCACAGAAACTTGTAATTTATCAGATCACAGTTGATATCATGATCATATCTCAAACTATTTCAGTCTCCTCAACATATTCAAAGGAATGTCACACCAGTGGGGAAAAGGGTATCAAAACTTCTGTATTGAAGAATCTTAGATAGGCCATAAATAGATATACGTTCATAAAAAGGTTGCTATCAGCAATGCCCACATTCAGTCCCGATGTGCTTCCAATATCTCTAGGCCAGGACAAGACTTGCTCCTTACGGAACAAGGGCACACTGGTACGTTATTAAATTTCCATTTTTCAATGATTAAAACGCATTTCGGTCGGAAATTACAGTTGGCAATACATAAAAGAAACCGATTCCCTCCGCGACCTTTCTTTTTTACCGTCAGCGCCGGCATCATTGGATATATTCTTAGGATTACTGCGGGGAGATGACAAAGCATTAATCAATGGTTCATATGGGCATGGAAATGAAGAAGACAGATGATATTGAGATATGACTGTAATAAAAGTTTTTATTGGAGATAAGCAAAGATTTTGGATGTCAATGGACGGTTGTCACACAGCAAGAGTCTGATGATGATTTTAGATGGTGTAATATCAAGAAGTCAGAATGCTTGTTCTAGATGTCGTTCTGCAAAACTGCATCAAATGGGTCTTCGCTGCTTTCCAATGAATACCCAAGTGACAGGGTTTCTGCAGCCTTTTTCGGTATTGTAATTTTTCAGTTTTGGTAGAAATTGAAAGTGGAAGTGAAAGGGAAGTGAAACAGACTTCCCCCTCGGAATGGCGGACTTTCAAAAATGTTCACCCGAGACCATAAACGGTAACAACATTCCTTTTGAAAAACACAATCACTTCATTGATTCCCTCCTTGACATACGTGACAATCATATTATTCGTCAAAAACACCATCATCTGCAATTTCCCTTTCACCAGAAAGCAATTTACTCAGTTTCCTAGGAAACGTTAACCGCTGATAAGTAAACGTACACATCCGTTATTTTACTCAATTGTCATGAACAAAACGTCAGGAAGAATGATAGATGCATTGCAGTTCCAGCAATATTGTTCCGCTCATAAGATTACATCATTGGGAAACTCGTGCAAAGTATTGTTTGCGGTGAATGTCAAAAAGATAGAGTACTACAATGAACAACTGCCATGGTGTCAAGTGAAAATCTTTCAAGAATGCTCTGCGTAAGAAATCGCTGTGCATTTGAAAGCTTCATCCTCAGAAGGTCACAGAATGCTGATTATCAACTCATTGCTTGTCCTACCAAAGGAAAGCAGTATGTGTTGATTCGCTGACAAATTTTCAAATGCTTTGGCAAGGCCCCTTTCTCTTACCATAACTGAACAACACTGTCAAAGTTTCCATATAAGTATGCAACCAATGTCGACTGTGTTGACGATGCTGCGATCGATTCAATATTTCTTCATATCAGCAGAAACTTCACACCAATTTTTTAACAATCCTGATGTAATAACATGTTAGACTTTAATTTTTCCTGTTGCATCTCCTCAGATTTATAATGCACCTTGAAAACTCCCCATCAGACTTGTTTTCATCACAGCACAACCCAACGAACCCAAACAACCAACAGCAGACATGGAGTCTGCCAACAACAAAAGCACTACCCCAGCAGTAAGAGCCATTTCTCTTGCTTTCCCAGAACATTAAGTGGGAATTTCCTCTGCAAACTTCACTTGTTTCAAACATGTACCAGCATGGTTCTGATTGCATTCAGCTACTTAACGTCGAAGCGCACATTCTATAAATCAACTCTGCAGTCAAACCATTCCCAATGAAGGTGTTCCGGTGGGCGTTTTTTCAATAATAGATGGATCAGGGAAAGCATCGTAAATTGGTGTTCCCAATATGGCTACTTAATTATGCATATCATGAGAAAACGGTCAGCCAACAATGGGATTAGTTTATCATTATAATGCAGTGTGTATACAGGCCATGAATTCTTTAAAGAACATACCATAAGGACTGGTGAAAGCTACTTCCAGTAGATCCTTGAATCTCTCCAACTATGGAAATAACCACTTTTTTCTATGATATTGTACTTGATTTTCCATCAGGGCTGGAGCCAAAGCATTATTGGCCCTGGCAGATGGAAGTCGCCATCTCAAGCTACTTATGTTCCTCACTTTTACTTGCATTTTGCAAAAGGCAAAGGGTACATAGGCACCAGGCTTACTGTCCCATGCAACAGATGCGAAGAGCCAGGGATGACTTATCTCATTTTGGGCCATGCTGGATTTGAACCCGGGACCATTGCTTACTAAGCAGGTTATGACCACAATGCTCCATATGGAGGAACAGTCACTGAGGACATGAGTGGTTAAACATATGGCAGAGGAAAATTTCTAGCAACAGCCATGCTACCAAGTTTTTAAATCCCCACCTAAATTCTTTCAGCATTAGAATTCATGCAAATTATATCAAATGTAATGAAGACAGAGCAAGCAACCTGCTGCCAACATTTACATACAGATAAGTTTCTATACACGCCAGCTTCATCAGCGCACCAACACCAATGGGAGACGATTTATTCACGCATGAGCACGACTTTGACATGTTCCCAATACGCTTGATTTTAATTACAACACCAGAAGTCGGCTTGCAATACATGCCAATATAGCACTAGCATATGGGGAAACAGCCAGTGTATTAGAGCAGAATCCAATTTCGGTGACAGTAAAGAATTTAATCTGACATATGTGTATCTGTTTCCCAATTTGAGGATGACACTCTTAGATTTGTTCTCGAGTGTAAGTTAATATTTCTACCACTGTATAGATGCATAAAAAGGGACATATGCTCACTCCTAGATACGTACAGTTGTGCATTATGCATGGAATGCTAGACTGATTCTGTTCCACAGATCTACCTTTAAACAAGCTGACATTTCCATGATGCACACCTCTACAGAGAATTCATTTATATTTTTTCTGTTTTACATAATTGACGCTGGACCTTGGGAATGCTTACTTAGTATTCTCATCACTAGTTCATACATCATAAATCACCGAGAGAACCAAAACCATATTGCTTCAGTGTAATAGTTCCAGGCTCTGTGAAACTGAACACGTTAGAAAATGTAAAATCTAATTTTAATGTATTTTGATGATGCCGTCTAAAAGGCAATTATGGGAGTCTCCATTGATCCCCTTGGTACCAATATGATAAATTGATGCTGTGTAAATGAAGAGTGGTGACAGTATCTCCAACACTAGATTGTACCGCACCAATTTATCGTGTACAGAATGAGACAATGAGAAGCAGAGAGTCACTCCAAGCTATATCTTCATAGTTTAATTTCCTCCGCATTCAATCAAGCGAGATTCATCCCATTCTTGATAAGTTCCGTAAAGTAAGGCTTTACGATCGTGTAGCACCAATCAAGTTCTGCCACATCCTTTTATTTCACAAAACAGGCGGCACATTAGCAATTACCAGCAATATAATGACAATATTTTTTTCACGTTAGGCTGTTTCTTCATTAAATTATACGTAATGGAGTAATGGAAACATCACTGGCCAATCAACATGTAACCATGACTTTCAGCCAGTGATAGTGGATAAGGATTTTGGCCCCCAATAAATCCAACAGAAAAGTGATCTGGGTTGGGTATTATTAAACTCATCTCAACAAATCTTCCATTTTGCTGTAAACTTAGTGACCTTTGCCCATCTCCCTCAGACACCATAAACCAGATAACCACAAGCAAACAGACCTTCCTACCAAATAACAGCTCTCACACGAATGCTAGGTTAGCATGACACCGTAATTGTCACCCTATAGAAATTATCCTTAGTAGCTGGACAGAGGGTTTGTTGACGGTCCATCGCCTGAGTAAAGCTCTCCTGTATTATCGCGCCAAGAATCACGCCATAGCGGCCACATTCTGGTATCAGTTATCAGCTTTTATGGTGGGTACATAAGAGCAGTTAAAGCAGCTTTACGAGGTGGGTACAGTGTACAGATTACTTGACATATCAAGTGTCTGTCTGTGTTTTGTTATTCAATATATATCCAGTGATACCTCTCTCAGAAGGATGCACCCAGCGCAAGGTTCTCACAAACAAAGCCTGTAAGTCTTGCTAATCCGATGACTGAAATAGAAGCTATACACCATAAAGCGAACCTCATCAATGTGTCTCATTAATTTTTCATTCATATGCAGAAAATATCAAATTCAAAGAATTAGAATATGTTTGAAGCATTTCACCATGCATAGGTGCACATTTTTATTTCGACTGCAATATCTCATGGCCAGTGGGTTACAAAAAGCTGTTTGCTGCTGCACACTTTACTTTTATGGTTTTTCAGAGCATCATCGGAAATTGCGGCATAAAGTTGACTGCATCAGCACTGTTCATTAGCATCATTACTGATGCAGAGATATTCTTCTTCGCTGAATACCAGGGAACTCAAATTGAGGAAACAAACACAGGATTAGACTTATGTGGGGTTAAGGCAGTGTCAAAGAAGGGAACACGACGACCGAATGATGGAAGCCATGCCTGACCTTGCAGCAATCCTTCATGAATATATTCATCAGTTGCTTACTTATTATACATATTAGATACACTCAGTTATTTTAATGATAGTCTTTTTTCACGATGGTATAGAGTGCACAAGAATATCGCAGCGAATCTCAACACTGAAAGCAGCACTGCATACCATTTGGAGATAAGAGGCCAAAACAAACATTCGACATGGAATACTGCACATCATCTTTCATACTCAAATATTGAATCCTGGATCACTGCAATGCAAGTATCTTTCTACACTCACAGTACATACACGTCAAGAATGCATAATCTATACCAATAACGAAACACTGAATGTACATTTCATAAAGATAACTTGGTCTTTCTCATAGCTGAACCAAATTGATGCATTTCTGATTATATCATCTAAATTGACGTTTAAGGGTAACTGTTGCCTTCAAATGCAGTTTGAAATGTTGGGGGAAAATGTTTAGAAATGCGTAGGGGTGCGCGTCTAAGGGTAACTGTTGCCTTCAAATGCACTTTGAAATGTTGGGGGAAAATGTTTAGAAATGCGTAGGGGTGACGTCTAAGGGTAACTGTTGCCTTCAAATGCAGTTTGAAATGTTGGGGGAAAATGTTTAGAAATGGGTAGGGGTGACGTCTAAGGGTAACTGTTGCCTTCAAACGCACTTTGAAATGTTGGGGGAAAATGTTTAGAAATGCGTAGGGGTGACATTTCAAATGTTTTCAAGGACATTTCAATTCCAGCAGTTTATTTTTTCTGTATCAGCCTCATTTAAAGGACGATCCTACGTCATAACGTCCCCCGCCTGTCTCATCCTTCTGCCGCTGTGAATTTACCACTGACAAAATCAGACACGGAAGCAGGAAGAAGAACACAAGTTGATCAACCACAATTTGAAATGTCAAGTCAACTTCAATACGAATCAACAACCCACACGTTTCTTAATGCAACCCACAAAGCTTTGCCACATAAAGTTGGCAGAGGAAAATGATGGCATGATATTGGTATGAAAAAATAAACCACTTGAAAATTAACCAATGACAAGGTAGGCTTGTAGCAGCATGACAGACTGTTAGCCAAACATAATTAACTTCCATCTGATACAAGCCTTTTCAATATGGAGAACAAGTTAAGTTCAAACTGCCATCGAGAATGTAAGTAATTGTACAGTGTTTTTTTCACCGATGTTCTCTTGAGGAGTGAAAAACTTTAACTTGAGGTGCTCCTCTGCGCGAGAGTTTTGTGTCATAAGTTGACTCTCGATGGGCGATTCAACATAATATGTTGTATTCCTAAGGGTCTGACCAGTGATACAAACAACTGCCAAAAGTCTTCTATGGCTGAGTTGCCCATGGTTGCCATCTTGCAAGAACTCTCACATTCTTCAATGCCTTCAGCAAAGGTTAGGACCGCCTGAAGAATCTATGTACTTCTTTTCTCCATTTCCAAACTTCTTCTTTTCATGTTAAGGCACAGGTGTGCCACTGATGTTGAATAACATGTACGAGAAAAAATTTCCCTTGCTTTCCTTTTTTTACTTTTTCTTTTTTGGAACAGAAAGATACCACAAAGGAGATGTCAATGTGACGGGTACAGCCGATGGGTTAGAAATTGGCGACAACTCTCAACGATGTATTAACTGATGGCGAATGTCACTTGATACCATCTCTCATCCCACTACTTCTATACCTTCACGCTTGCTGAGATTACGTGAAAAAACTCTATCTTTTGATCCCACCTGAAGCTATTGCATAAGACAAAGGCGGAAAATAAAATGCAGCTATTAGGATGCTGTGATTGTATTAGCAGTGCACTTTCTGCTGCGTCGCCACGGACATAAGTTTCAGTAAGGGGATTTATTAGCGAGTCGTTAGCGTACACTGGCACCTAGAGGTGCGGGCCTCAGCTGGCCACCACAAAACCAACCATTATCATGGCCATTATTTCCCATTAGCACAGTGATGCATGTTTTAACCCATGGACGCCATTTTATGAGACGAGGGCAAAAATTGCTCAACTTTCACCTCCGAGACACACCACAGTTCATTCCAATATTTCCTCCATCCTGATCATGGTATTAATTCCGAGTTTCATTTTCAAGTACATGTATTTCATTGGAAAAGCATAAACTTCTGGGATTAAATACGAGAAGTTGCCATCGAGTTGCCCCTGGTGATGACTATCTCTCTTAGCGGCAGAAGTTGGCGATCGTTACCGTGTCTCCATATTTCTTGTTCGACAATATCCATATCGGGTTATAAATTCTCCAGCATTCATGTCACATCTCGACAGCGGCCATCCATAAGACATACCAAGATGACTAACAGTTACGGTCGACTGCCTCAAACACGGCAAACATCCATCATCATCCATGGAGAACATCGCGTGCTTACTTATACCAAATGCGCCATTTGCCATCGAACATTGCTTCAACTTTTATCATGTTAAAAGCCTGAATTTATTTTCTTTCATCTGATAGCGATGGTGCATGCTCCAAGAAGTGAATAGCTTCGATTTATTGCTTTTAGATGTTCACTTATTGATACGGAGCAAAGGAATCCGTTCCATGCTGCCATTTGACCTTAACTCATTCTGGTCTTTCCAGCCAGTTATTCTAGGTCACAGGATGCCATCGTGAAACCACACCAGTGGGATTTCTGAGGTAGCAAGAACACACTCGTCAAGATCTTCTGCCTGGAACTCCTGGGACCAAAGCATTACATTAGGAACAAATCCAAGACAACATGCAGTTTCTCCCTTTCCATGCAGTTTTCACAGACCTCCTCCACCCTGGGTCCATAGTTCCAGTCAGCTGTCGACCTATTTTGTTGAAACAGGGTATCAAGACTATCGGTAGTAAACCGCTGTGGTGGAAACAGGCCTTCAGGACACAAAACTTCTAACGAATCAGAACCACAAATTTCTGCATTCATTTCTGTATTTTTGCAAACAAACTGCTAGGAAGCACTACAGATGTCGAATAGAAAAGAACCAAAGCAAAAACTCTTCAGCGATTTAGATTGACCGCAGCATGCACTTGCCTCCCAGAGCAAATCTACACAATGCGCAGTGATTACAGAGTGTCGTTGAAACCAGACCCCCACAGGGATGTCTACATCGCGATGTACTCCAATCGGATGGTGACGGGGAATACATTACGCCATAGGCTAGTTGAGATTTCTCTCTTAGTCAGATGGAGCCAGCACTGCAACTCTTGGTTAATCCTTGAGGCATGACATCTAATCCCTCTGCTTCAGCTGAACAATGCGTGATCACACCCACCTCTGGGAAAATGCACCCTGGAAAATTTGCCTCGAGAATATTAGTCCCTACGATAGCTGTCCCCTAGTATTCCAGGGACAAATTTTCCAAGGATGAATTCTCTCTTGTAACCATCTGACCCGTAGAGTAGAGGGCACTATTATGTTGATCAAACAATATGTCTGCATCCCCATAGAGGGCACCAGTGGTCCTCTTACTTACGTGTTATATACTCGATATAGAGGTACACATCCTGTGACTGTGACTTTATGACAGATGTGTTGTTGTAAGTACCTGTTAGGAGCAAGAGGGGGCGTGTGGTTAGGGAACTATAACTTAAGAAGGGCCTACAATACACTACTCTAGTTAGCTTCACTATTAAATGAAACATCATTTCAGCACCCGCTAAAGCATCTATTTCACAAATCACTGTACCTCCACCACACGATTTGGACATGGATCACCGCATCACCTGTACCTCCCCCCCCCCTCCCATAGCATGGGTGTACCTGAGTGGCTAGTCTTTTACCTCAACTAAGGAGGCGAGAAATTCATTTCAAACGAACAAACTTGTCAATAGAGCATGCTATTGCCAAGAGATAATGTGTTTGCTATTCAGATCTATAGATGAACTGTCAGGAGAAATTAATTATTGAATACATTGGTGACTGTACATTTCAATTCCTACCAAAGGCAGACCAAAGTTTCACATCATGGTCGATGGAAAATACATATTTTATCATTCTTGAAAGCCGAACTGTTTCACCAATGAAATTGATTGTCTTTTAAGCCTTAGTTGCAGGAGGTTACAGAGCAATGTGGCCCCCTTAGAAGACGCCGCGTCCTTCTATGTATCTCTACCCACACAACCTATTGTAACAATCCAGATACAGTCTAACCAAAGGAGAGAACACAGTCTAACCAAAGGAGAGAACAAGAGACAGTGAACTACAGAGGCACATCGGAAAATAACATCATTTACCGCTGCACTTTGAAATCTAAGACTTGCTAACTAGGTAATGGCTAATGGTTAGCTAATGTTTCAGCGACACTAGGGTAGATCTGCGTCTAACACCTTCATCTTCAGAATGTTGCACTTAAAAGGCCGTATGTATACTCATAAACGAAAGGGAAAAATATGTTTCTCTGGGGGCTTGAAACCTGGTTATCATTTTCAAAGCATCTGTTGCCATCTTTTAAAGAAATCAAAATGGGAAAGAAATGAAATCTTTATTCTTAGCAGGGCAGAGCTAACTCATAAAACGCCAATCATGAGCGTGAACACACCATCTTCTGTATGGGCTTTCCTCAAATGTACCATTTGTCTTTCAAAAAATAATGTTTGTTTTAAGAAAGCAATGAATACCACTTTGCCCAATATAACACATGTAAATTTCATATAGCTAAAATCAACATAAAAAGACCAACATAGCAAAACACTATCTTGGAATTTTCGAATTGAAAAGCTTGACAAGTGCCACTTCAAATCCACAAGAAGTGAAATAACACACAATTAAACGATGCCTCCGCATTTGACTCGACATGGCATTCGAGGTAGCGAGGAATGTCTCATCAAATATTTGCACAGGAAAGCAATGTCAAGAAATTGCAATCTGAAGGTTTCAGTAAAGACTTGGAGAGGACTTGTGATATGTGGCACCCTTTGCCAAGTATTCATCTTCTCTTTCGATAGTTTGTCACTCGACTAATCAACTATTACCATCGTGACCTTCCTCAACATCATGACACATTTCGCTTTACCCTCAGACCATTATCAGCAGCCAGCACCTCTCAGGGCTAAATGAATGTAGCAAGCTAAGAAGACACAGTGTGAGAGTTTTCTTGTGCGAGTTCGATCTCACAATGGGCAATTCACCATTGGTGGTTTCCTTCCAGCAACTCACACATGTCTCCCCAGTCTATCCTGAACGCTATAGGGCAAGTCCCACTCAATGAATAAGGAAGGACCATCCAAAACTCATGGAGGGCATCATAAAAGTTCAATGCCTTGACAGTTTTCAATGCTGGAGCCTGAAATTCACAGAGTTAAGTGTTGTTGTCTGAAATGGAAAACTGAATGCCGACCATATCCTTTCTCCATTCCAATAAAACACTGCAAGGTGATAATCCCAGAAGCTGAGGGCTGCATTGGCCCAAGCTGTGATCTTCGATCTGAAAAACTGCAAAAGTGTCAGTACTTTTTCAATCAAATCTACGTGAGCATAATAGCATTTCTGAAACTGAACTACTGTAGATTTCTGTCTGCACAAAAAGAGCTCAGTTGCCTTAGCTCCACTTCCGAAGGACGTCATACGAAACCATCAATAAATATTTGCAGTAATTAACAGCGAATTCATCTGTTCTGCCAACATCGTGTACCCCGAGTCATCATGACACTGAATTATCGAACAAAAACACACACCTTAGCGGGATCTTAATCTTGAGGTTGTTTACACAGAGCAGACGGCATTCACATCACATTGGGGTGTGCGTTGGGCAATCAATCACTCCTCAATGCTCTCTATGGAGTAAAGTATTCACCCAAATCATAATCAATACATTAATTCGACAGGCTTCTTTGAAGTTTTCTTTGAGCTACACGAGCGCCGGTTTCATCTTTTCATGACTGCAGAAAATATATGTATAACCAATCTTTCATCTACACGTCGGTACACAACACGAGCTGTCCACAATTTCGAAGAAAGTTGCTGGCATTGGTTCTTGGTTTGGGCCATTTCTATCAGTGAGTATGCCTTGCTTCAGCCATATTGATGACCTTCAAATTCTCAGCCATTACCACCTGTGGAATTGTTACAACACCAGTGCATGAAAGCATGAAAGCACTGTCAAGGAACAATTCTGAAGGTTTTGGGAAGACTTGGGAAGACAGAGTACTTGTGATCCGTGGCACCCTTGGAAATATTCATCTTCTCCCTTTTTACTTTACCACTTGGCTAGTTACATGTATTAGCAATCAACAGTTAGCATCAACATCACCTAACTACCCCCCCCCCCCCCAAAGAAAAAATCGTAAACATTGAACCTCAAGGGTTCATCAAAGAAGTGGACTCACTCCCTCATCGATTCTCCTCATGAAACTCCCCTAAGACTCTGATCTGTACCCAAGTATAGCGCTTTGATTCGCCAACTAAGAAGCAAACACCCGTCATCTATCAGAATTACTTCCTAATACAGATATTATATCACTCGTGGATCACTCATTTGATTATGGCCGTTGTGTGGACTGTCCTAGAGTTGATGGGCTGGACATTAGGGAGCATTAGTGGACATTATCTACCATTATCTGTCAAGACTTAATGCATACTACAAGACCAGTGTCTGAAAATACTCCCACTTTTCCACTGATGAAAATTACTTGTGGATTATCTTTTCAATGGGCCACTAGGGTTCATCATCTTGGAGATTTTGCTCTTAAGATGTGAATATGGAGTGCTTTTTCTCTCATTCATCTATAAGAAGAGATAAAACCTATTCTTCACATTATATTCCATTTATTCACTCTTTCAGGCCCAGTGACGGAATATCTCGTGATGTCATGCGAATTGATATTCGCTGCCTCAAAACATTTCGTGATGGGCCCGATTGTTGTTCTTTGCTTCAGGGAGATTGAAAGTCAAAGCGTTCACTACTGTGTAACACTTCTTTTTACCTATGAAAAACACTGTTCTTGCCATAGAAAACACATTTTGGTCCATTGGAACACTTTTCTTTCCTCCAATAGAAACACCTTTCTTTGTGCGTTGAGTTCTATATTTTCGTCAAAAGGGAACTTCTTTTCCAGCAAAGCAATCTATCTTTGTGGAAGCAGGCAGTGATTTGTGCCAACACAGCCACAAGGCATCGTTTTTTGCAAAAGGACAAATATGAGGTAATCTCAGTTTGGAGATTCTGTTGACCGAGTCTGTCGGAGACGGTCTAGTGCTCATCGGTGATGTCAAACAGAAAGTCAATATGAGGTACCCTGACCATGTAAGCCAAACCTACATGGCGAAAAGCAAGAAAATCCAATTTCGGACCGAACAAGAGACTCAGTAGCATATGATGGGCTGAACATCACTTGATGTCTGAATAGTGAAGTGGGAAGGGCATATTGTGAATATGTCAAGTTATTGTGCCAGCATTGCAGAAAAAAAGGTCCTTGATATAGTTACGGTGCTTTCACATACTCTTATCAGCACTTGGTCTTTTTCAGTGTGGCAATATTCATGTTCTTATACCTTAGATATAAGAAGAATAGATACAAAATCTGAACCTCTACAAATGAAGCAACAACAAGACAAGATGAACCATGATCCACACCACGACTAAAACTTCTGAAGTTGTTCCAAATGGTCCTGATATTTCAAGACCATTGCCGTCATCATGATTTCAACTGAAGGAAAAGGACCTGAAGTTTGGCAAGAGATCAGAATATCACTCCTATTCTTAGCAAAATAGAGAAAGAGGGAGGAAAAAGACACTCATGTTCCACAACTTCAATTAAAGATGAAACTAACGCAGAACAAACCTCAACGATGAATACTTGTGATAAAACAAAACGAGCCCATCTTTCGGTAGTTCTCCTGGGGCCAATAAAACCTGCTAGCTCTACTAATTGCCAGCATAACAATGAAAGCCTTTTACTGTAGGAACAAAAACCTGGCGTGTCTTTACGATCCCAACATAGTTATTACTGCATTAGAATACACGGAGGAGTACGATAATGGGAAAATGGGTGGAAGACACTCGTATTTCGTGGAGTCAAAAGACCTGAGCGCATTAATCATCATCAAAGCGTGTCTATTTCGTCTTCTGTCATGGTGAGGGAATCTTAGGTCTTCATCCGAAATGGCAACTGCGACCAATGATGCCACGAAATCAAAACTTGGTTACCGTCATTCGATCTCGGTGGCACGAGTATGGAGTGAAATCTTCCAAAGAAATGAACTCGACAACCAGTCCTCTATACAACTTTTCTCAACAGACCTGGTTACTTCCAGCAATTATACCTGGCATGTCTTGGAAGCCAACAACGCAACAAATCTGTAATTGTATTCTTCTTTTTTTGTGAAGAAAGAAATGCGTCCACATTGCAGTCACACGTCATCCACGGCACCTGTCAGCGACAATAACGTGATGGATGATTTAATCAATTGCCCCTGGAAGGTTCAGGTGATAATGTCGAGAGGAACACCCGGTCACAAAAGGAGGCACTGTTCAAAGATACATGGTCACTTAATTTGTTCTGCCGAGGGAGGCTTTCCTGTGATGGCCGTACTTGCCTTCGGCAGAAAAGGCTATTAGTGGCGAAGTTTAACACTAACAGGAAAATCGACTACACTAGTCGGGAATGCCAGAATGTTCTTTTGGGCGGTGTTTCCTCTTGTCGGCATGACTCCATAACAGTGCAGCACGGTAAATGAAGAGGGGTTTATCCATGGAAAAGTACATCTGATGACAGAGGTAACAAGGCAGAAAGGTAGATGGCAAAACATCAAGTGGCAAAACACAAACAGTGACACCAGAAGATCAAGTTTTCCATGATTGAGTAACCAAAGGCGACAACTTCTACAGTACCTACACTACCAACCCTAAGGCAACTGTTTCAAAGAATGGCTGACAACCTGTCCCATTGTTTGTTGGAGTCAATTTATCGTGAATGAAATATTGCTGCTGGATGGTGAAGTGGGTGGGGATGAGATGAAAACCCATACTTTTCCTCAGGTGCCTCAGTTATCCCAGTGTGATCAGCCTGAATCAACACAATATCAGCTCCGTAGCCCAGGACAAGAAGTTTCTTAGATGTGACAACAGGCCCTTTGAATAGGGCCTACTGAAATACTCAAGCGAAGATACAACTTCTCCATTTCACAATATATCTTCCTTCAAACTACCATCTGTGATGAATGAAAAGGACTGTATTTGCCAACACAGGCCATGCACCAATCCTTCCTGGATGAAGGAAAGACGACATTCTGCCTTCTTACCAAGGAAATGTAACCTTTGTTTTCCATACAAATTCCCTGCAGCAAAGCGACATCCTTTACAATGTCTCTCATGTAATCATTTTGCTGCAGTTGATCAGCCATAAACAAGGATCCTCCCTAGAGTCAAAGAAACCACATTTCCTCTGAAGAATAAGCTATGACACTGATCTGATTAAGACAACCGCATGACAACAGAGTACACAACTCTGAAACAATACATCACCATTAAGAAACAAAGAGTCCACAGGGAGGTATCGTATTTCTAGGACAAAGCCATCCTTTCTTGCTGAACATCACAGACTAAAAAATGCTGGTAGCAAGCAGATTCTTCATGTCTGTGAGATCAACTAAGTGAGATCATGACAAGTGCTCCTGAAGTTGGCAGCACACATTTTTACAAATGCACGTCTTCGAGATTGGCCAAGTCACTGACCTGAAATTGAACTTGCAGAATGGAGGATCAAGGCATACACATCGGTTTTAGCTTGCAGACATGGCTTGCAAGATGATCTCACTACACTGAGGTTTCCGAACACCAGCCGATGTTGGCTCATCAGGGCAAATTGATCAGTTCCCAGCAGAACCTTGGTCAAGAACGAAAGGGTCAAGCTGCCTTCTTAAACCAGAGATGCAGCAGTGTCATACCCTACAGACAGAGATCATGATGACAACAACTCGCTTCGCATCCCCGCAGGGATGAGCAAACATATCAACCCGAACCGACACAATACAATAGCCTGAAACCAGAAGCAAGATAGAACTCTGAGATCAGCACGTCTGCTTCCTTGAGAGGCGATATCACCAACGACTAATCAATGCCTTCAAAAGAGATAATGCCAGACGTGTCATAAGCATTATTGAAAATTTTATGGTTTTTCATATCCATGCTACCCCAAGATGAGTTTGATTGTCAATGGTGTCAAAGGTGAGGTGAATAGACTGGCAACGATTTTTACTTCTTTTTGAATTCAAACTTATTTGCTTCAACTTCTCAAATAAGAAACATTCACTCCTCTATTCCTCTCCCCAGAGATCAAACAAACAAGAGCTTTATAAAGAAAGCCTAGAAAATGATTTTACGTCAGTTTTGCCTGCAGCACTACAATCTGTAGAACAGAAATGAAGTAAAAGCATTTGTTTACTTATTTGTGTTGATAACACCCATTGTTGCTGTCCCAACAAAACGTTGCACAAAACAAATCTTTGACACAGATTCCTTTTTCTGAACCTTTAAAATATCAACCTTTCAGTGTCATATACCTGGCCTTGTCCAATGATATCCTCAGTGGGGGAGTCAGTAGCTATTGGTAAGTACACCCCAGGGAAGTTTTCTCTGTGTATGTTTTCTTCAATACTTTGTAAGATTTCAAAAGATTAAACATGACACGTTTGGTTCAGGGACAGATTTGCTGCATCCCCAAGCGGTCTTCGACATGGCTTGTCATGTACAACACATCTTTGTCGCGTGGATATATGCTACCTCCAGGGAAAACAGGAAGGATATGAACGAGATTAGGGTCTAACAAAGGAATGAAACCTTTTAGAAGCAGCAAACAATATCACCAGAGGAAATGGAATGACATCGAGAAACAGGAACCAAAGAGACGAGAGTTGTGTTTGATCTGATGACTCATGACAATGTTCCGACATTCACTTTCATTAAAATCGAGGTTCATTTCACTTTGAAATCAGGTGGTAATCCTCATCATCATACTTTACATTATGCAATCAGAGAGAGCGATGCGTCAGCAAAGAGAACCCTGGAACGCTGCATCTATTTTTTGTCTTTCAAGGTGAAGCTTCAAAAGATGCATCACTGGTCACGAAGAGAGGAAAAACATTGTGATTTTAGCTGTACTGGAGCAGAGCGGGGCAGAATTTGTAATAAGGACCATCGTGATGTTAGCCATGCTGATTTGCTCCCACATAAAGAGGCAATGGTGAGTAAGCCCATGAAGTATGCTTGAGAGGTAGTGCTAGAATTGATTTCATGCCTAATAGTTGATTTGACATGCCTGCACGAAGGGCATGGTGGAAGGGGAATGGTTAGATATAACTGGTGGTGTGTGAGAAGTACAAGCGTGCAGAATGACATGCAGGGAATGAAAAAGCAGTTTAGGGGACTGAAGGTTTAGATGTGGGTGATGAGGTGTGAGGTTTTTCGGGGAGGTTGTGAGAAGAGGGGGGAAATGCTGTTCAGGAACCCAGCGAAAAGATGTAGCAAAGAATGGCAGAAGGGACTTATGAACGGCACTGACTGACATAATAATTACAGACACATGTCAGATTTGGATGGACCAGTTAGGATCAACAAATGAAACGTCATGGTCAGTTAAAAGAGCCATCAATGTTCTGTCTCTTATCTGTCGTCTCATCGTATGCCCATCTTTGATAAATCACTTTCCAACCATCTGACAATCTCCAACTTAGTATTCGTCCCTTGTTTTTCCTATTGATCACTAACTGAGGCAACGCCAAGTTGTAGTCGCATCATTTGCATAACCAAATGCATGGCCACCATGGAAGATTGAATCAAGTGGAACAGCCAGCTTCTCCGGTTTAGTAGAACTCTGATGGAATAATGTGTCTTCTTGGCAATGCAATCTTTTAACACTTGATCTTGTATAAACTTCATAACAGGATAGTTTTCCTCAAGTTGACCAATAGCAAACCATCAAGGCGCCACTCCACGTAGGGTTTTCTCCCACAATTTGGCTCTCTATGGGCAACTCAGCCATAGAAAACTGTAGTGGACAGTCGTTCTTGTCATCGATCTTCGGGGAAATCCTGAGGAAACTGACAACGGTGAATTGCCCATTGATAGCAAACTTGCAGGAGAAGACTCCCACATAAAAGAGTGCCTTCACAATACATAGCCTACTCATTGGCCCCACAACCAGTCATCCTTTAGCAAACATCAGTGACGTTGAACGCAAATCACAAATGTTACTTTTTCATCAACAAAAGAGTCAATGTCAAAGTAATTTTCTGTTACCCTGGCCTCCACGTACAAAAATGTCATTGAAACTTCATCAGCTATGTCTAGGAACATGGGTGTGACCAGGGGAAACAGTGTCAATCAAGGATTAAAGGTTGAAGGTGAAACTGGAAAAAAGATGCCCCAGTGTGAAAAGGATTTCCATTACACAAGAATGAAAACTTTAGAGATCATGTTCTATGTGAAAACGACATTGGGTGGTTGTCTTTGAGTAATCAGATACTTTTATGCCAAAAGTGATGTTTATATTTGAGAATAAAGCAATAGCTTCAATGAGAATTGATTATACGTTATCATTTCCCAGCATGCCTGCCAACTTTATGCCTAAAAGACATCAGTAGGAGGTCACGTGAGATGTTTTCAATAAATCAGGCCCAGTGAGCACAACAAGAGTAGAGGGGAATCTTATTCAACTACAATTGATGATCATTAACCAATATGCTAAAAACTTGCAGAAAAATAACTTTGATAGATATATTACGTCAAAGGTTTTTAAAGAGCAAGAGCCTTAGGTCATGAAAACATTTCTGTGCCTTTACCAGGCAAATTGATACATGGCAATTTGAAAACATAACTCAAATGCGCAGTCATAAACAGCATTGAAAGTGCTTCATTCAGGAACATTTCTCTGCACAGCGGATCGGCAAAGCGGTATTATTAAAGAAATGAAGGGCAGACATGGCAGACACTGGAACTGGCAAAAGCAGGGATGGAAGGCAATGGATAAAATCATGGCCATGGGCTTCTTTGATAACTTGAAACCTACCAGCAGGCATTGCTTTCAGCTGCAGAAGTCCAGGACATCAGCTTAGATCAAAGAGATCTGTAGGCTACACAGCAATAAAAAGAGATTCCCTTCCCAGTGAGTTCAAAGGGAAGTTTTAGGACGGATGAAAAACGTTCCTACGGATGATATCCATTGACAAATACTATGTTTCATCAGCAGGACAAACTTGTAGTACTCAGTGTGCAAATGTACTGCATTAGGTAGAGGTTGCCATGCAACACTGAGAGTCTGATGCCTGGTGATCAAAGAATTCAAGAAGATACGTGTTCAGTGTCCGCAGGATGTACTTTACATCATCAAACTGATTACTGGGGGATATTTCACCAAGACAAGATCCCATCATGGACTTGCAGGTGAATGGCAACCAACAGTCGATGTGAATTTCAGTCATGGAAGACCAAATAATTTCCCTACACATTCTCATTTTATGCAGTCCAGACTCAACTCAAACCTCGACTGCTTTGCTGACCTCACTGCCAAAGATTCCAGCTACATGTACCTGGCTCACTGGTGTTCTTTGTTCCCTAATGTTCCAGCAATCAGAAACATTACAACACATACAGGACTGCAGGATGCATATTTCATAAACTGAAACCATGTAAAGAGCTGTCAGGGCTAACAATGTATGTGCATGAATACAAGGCGAAGAAATCAATGCCTGTCAGGAGGCAAGACAATGAGTTGGGTACGGCTTGTATTTCAGGTGAAGCGCAAGTTAAAATGTTCTGACCTGAGAAGTGTTCATTACCATAATGGTAATGCCTTCTGCCAAACCACCTCGCCACAAACCACTTCTCCTATGGAAACTACTGCATGACTTGCATTCTATACAGAGGCAATAAGTTTAATTACATTGAATACAATTTCATTTGAACTTATCATATATCATAAACCACACTTTAAATATAAAGCTCACTGTACCAGTTTAACCAAACAAGAATAGTCCATTTCAGCCTAATATAGATGTCTGAACCGTATTTAGTTTTCAATCGTCATCAACTTCACATTGATAAAGTAAGCAATACGTCAAGCCAACATCGCTCCGAGGCATTTTTGCTCGACACCAACTTCCACCTACCCAATCATCCAATTAAAGCGTGGTTCAATCACCTGGAATTCGAGCTGGTATTGAACTGAATGAAAAGAATCAAATCAAACAAAGGTCAAAGGGGGATTCTGACTGCAGTCATTCCAATCACATAATCCTGATGGTGGCCTACATGTACCTCTTCTGACCACACAATTCTCGTGGTGACCTATCTGTTCTGGAGGTGAAATTTGACTTCATCCTCATGAATTTAGCCCTTACACTGCTGGGAGGCCCAAGATATGACAACTGAGGAGACAGTTGGATCCAAAATCTACATGTAGGGGAGAGATGGCGAGGGACTTCGGGACCAAGTCACACTCAAAGAGGACCTCACACAGAAGGTAGAATGGACAGGTAGAAGCTAGAATGGACAGAGTTCAGAAGCTGAGAGAGGTCAGAAGACCAATGCCCAACTCAGAACTAAATCCAAGACCAAATCTTGTCATCTTGCAGAAAACATGTCACACAGATTCATCGGAACATGCTCACTACACTTTCCAAGGAGTACCTATGTGATGGTTTCAGGTGCCTTATAAGTTTATCTCATTTTTGACAGTATGTGCCCTGGCAGTGATAGGTTAATGTAGCAGGTGCCAGCTACAGTTCTTCCGTTCATTCATACACTGCTTTTTACAACTGAAGTACAAAAACTGCGGGCCGCCACGCTCCTATCTCTATTAACCGACTCCCAACTCATCCTCCACGACATATCGCTGACATCACTCCATCGACTTTTAACCTCCCAGCATCTTCAGCGTATCGATCATGGCGTTCTGTTCATTGTCATTGCATCTGTCGGCTAATATCATTACGTCAGTCTTTGTCAAGTTGAACATTGACAATTGACACCAAAGTTCTTCACTGTACAGCATCAACGCCATCATCACATGGTATGTTGTCAATTCAACCGATTTTAAATCACGATCGATTCTCTTTTGTTTATCGACACCAGATCCTGTCGGTCCTCATTGCACATAAATAATTCAAACTTCCATAATCCTTCTTCAGTTCGCCATCAGCCAGTGTCTACCATTTAACACCGCCATCTTGGTTTAAGCTCGTCGGGGCTCGTGTAGTCTCAGTTGACTTTACCTCCAGGGAGTGTCATACCACAACCTTCCCTAAATGAAAGATCATGTTACAGGAGCTGCAAACCTTCAAAGAGGTCAGCAATGACTTATCCCAAGTACAACCCACTCTGATATTGACAGGATTCTCTTGATGGGATTGCAAATTTTTTCATCATGATGAAAAGGGGACCTACGTAGACCAGTCCAATCCAGAACTGAAATTGACCGAGTTGCAGCAATACCAGCCTCCTTATAACCAGGGATATTAGATTTCTAAATCTAATATCAGCTATTAATGACATCATCCAAATCCGAGATGGTTTGGTAGGATGCAGGGGACTTTGACAGATTGACATGTCTCCACCTCTTACTTCCCCAAATATTTTACCAAAATTGCTCCTTGCATCCTAACCTTTCTACACTGTCAGACATCAATGGTATTTTTAGAGTACGGCTATTTGACATTTGGTATCCACTACTAGAAGGATCACATCAAGTGATCTATCAAAGACAAGCCTTCTAAAGACAATTGAGAAGTGGAGAAAGAATGCAATGTCCTTATCATTAAGTGACCTTTTGTAACAACAAGGTTGACGCCCACAAAAGCAATCAACATACGAAGGTCTCGGAGGCAGCCAAGGGTTCTCTTCATGGAATATGAGCAATAAGAACACGTGGAACTTTTTGCCCATTTATATGATTACTGATTGCATCAGTTTGAATGTCATTGTAGCTGTTATTTTCCTTGTGTTGAAAGCGACAAACGGTTTGTGACTAATTCAAATGCATTTCTATGACTGTAGGCTGGTCATTGACAAGATAGGAAGCTCAGTGGATGAAACCCTTTCCGGTTACGCTAGAGGCATTACACTGTGTTCAAGTTTTCATGTGCGAGTTGGCTCTGTATTGCCAGTTGTTTCTGTCATGGTCTGAGTGTAAGTCGTAAGGAAACCACCAATGGTGAATTGCCCAATGAGAGTCAACTTGCACAGAGGAAACTCTCACGTGGAACAGCACCTTAAAGCCTGCCGCACACATGAGCTATCTGCTGAGCAAAAAGTCATTCGAGACCGTTTGCTCAGCAGGTAACTCACCGAAAAATACGCGCACATGCGAGCTTCCTGCCTCGTGAGGCAGAGAACTCACTCAAAATACGCGCACACACGAGCTATCTGCTGAGCAAACGGTCTCGAGAGACTTTTTGCTCAGCAGATAGCTCCAGTGTGCGGTGGGCTTCAGATTCAAGGTTAAACTTCACCATGATGACTGACAGAAACCCTCATTGTTGCAGTGGGTTGCAAAAGGGGAGAAACCCTCTTGTAGCAGTGGGTTGCAAAAGGGGTGAAAATTCGAAAGCAGGAAGTCACCCAGCAGCAGGACAAGTCAACAAGAAGCAGCAAAGAAAGGCAACACAACCTCTCCTTTCCTCTTTCTTCAACACGGGAAAGCGATTTCTGCAGAGGTGATAGGCCAGAGCCCATCAGTAACTGTATGGTCACTGATCGCAAAAGAAGGGGACCAGTCTGTCACCGGTCAGGTGAACATCGGCCATCAATACACAATGGATCCCAGTCTATGGACACCGTGGGCAAATTTCATCCCCGAATGAGCAGATGAGATTCATGTCCCCTTCATTTGAGTGTGAAGCAGATCAACTAAGGGAGAACATGTTTTAATCAAAGCTCTGCTCAACACGCTGTGACATTAACCTAAGTGCCATTTCCTAAGCAGGTTCTGGCTTAATGTCATTGAACAGATAGGAGCCTCCTGGGGAACATAAGAGAGAACCAAGCGGATTATTCCACAGGTAATCGCTCACCTGCCCTTGGTCACAACCACAAAATGAATCCAACAAGCTGATTTTCTGCAACAGTAGTGATTAAAGGACTTTAGGGGATGAGGTCCTGTCCTGCCGTACGAACCTAGGATGTTAAAATCGATGTAAAACAGAGATTTTGAGCAGCCGCAAAGCTCTAATCAGGATGCACCATTTTGTTCTCCCAATGCAATCCGATTGCCATTAAGTTGCCCATTTAATCCCATTCACGAGCTGATACAAATTTAATGGGCGAGTTCCCCGCAGAGAATTCTTGCCTTGTAAGCAGCAGCACTCAAAATTACGCACACAAAGTCTTCTAATGCAATTTATGAAAACGATAACTGTTCCATAACTATTTTTCGCTCACAACTAGGAAGGTCATTCAAAACCATGTAATATTTCACCACGTACTGTATTTCCACCAACAACATGCATCCAACACCATCTCAATAACATTTTTAAAAAGAAACCAATAATATGTTGATGACAAAGGTTATTTGATCGTTATGCTAAATATAGACAAGTGTTTGTGGAATTCAAAGAATACTGGCTCAAATGACAGTCGATAGTGTTCGTTCGCATTCAGAAATCAATGTCTATGAAGCAATACCTGGAAATCTCTAACTTTCAACTTGTTTTTGTCAGAAATGTGAGTACTGAGTAACCGTAATGAACGAGATATAGCTTGACCAGGGGTTTTGTTACATTGGATCAATTTGATAACTACTTAGTCATCATCATTAAAATAACTTCAAAAGAATTCTTCTCATCATGAAGAGAGCCTACGGGTAGTGCTGGTGGCAACAACATTGTGGGAGAAAACAGTTTGTGTAGGCTACCTGTTCATTGATTAGAGTAAACCCAAACTTCACAAACCTTGGGAAGACAGTGAAACCTTTAGAAGGATATACCGGTAATCATGATATACCATTCCTCTGTGGTATTACATCATCACAACTCTTCAGTCAGCCAGTAGCAAGCTTCAAGAGGAAGATAATTGGTTGATAGCTGAACAACCTGCTTCTGATTGGTTAAGGGTGGCAACACATCCCCCAATCACAGCCAATAGAAGGCTTTGACAATGCACAAGTGGTAAGCGGAACCAAAGGGAATTCCAGGAGAGGGTAAGGGCCAAAAGGATGGATTATTCTCATCAGCTTTACCTCAATCACAGAATGCTTTGAAGATGTTTAACCAGCCTTACTCCTAGACTGGTATTCACCATAAACTAACTATGAATAGAGGACAGTTAACCATCCTCAGGCACCAAGATTGCATGCAGTTACAAACGTCTGACGTCAATCTGTGATGCTGATGGATATTTCACTCCGACATCCTTCTCCCTGAACCACGTAGAGGGCATGCAATTCATCAAGTGACACAGACACCTGATTTGCATGTCAGTCTTAAGCCGAATGACACATATTACAGTAAAAATAGCGTATGATCGATAGGAAAGTATATCGACCCACGGACAGTGAACGAACCATTCCTAGAACATTCCTCTTATAATCAACTCCATCAATGACGGACACCCAACAATTCAGCCAGGCGTTAACTCAAAGATAACACAGCCAATGTAATGAATAAACCTGCCAATAAATTAATATATCTTTAGTCGACTCGGTTTTGCATGGAATATGAAATTTCCAATTATAGTCCAATACAGTTCATTGGAAAAGGAGATTAGCCTAAGCCTCCAAGTCCCCAGGCTATATTGAAATACCTAATTAAATTAAGCGATGTCTTTGACAAAGATCAGATGATATCATACGACCTATTTCACATCATTGATGGACATGACTGGTCGGACAATAGTGTCGTGTCTATCTACCAAGCAGCGGGTGCCTAGGTGTGAACTGGTATAGACAGGATGACGGGGATGACAGATGACATGGTTAAGATATGCCTTGTCCAAAAGTCTGCAACCTTATATTATCTATTGCACAAACCATGAGACCAACATCACCTGCTCAGACTGACGAACACCTTGTAGGGATGGGTGTGGGTACTTAGAGGTCCAATTGAAGGATGACACCATGTACTCTACACAGTGACAGAAGGATGAAGACACACAAAGGGGAACCTTTGAGGATGGCGAGTTCACCGATCGAGAAAGGTGGACCATCAGAACTCATTTGGTGAGGAGCTAACAAATGGCTAAGGCAGAAGTTTTCAGTTTTTGCCCCCTGGTGGCAAAACCGAGAATCAGCTTTCCACAAAAGTTGCTTCTGAAGAGTGATAACCTTGGGGTATATGTATGTGAAGTTCGAAGTCAATAGCTCCTACGCGTTAGAATTGTGCCCGAAGCTCACCAGGTGAGCTAAAAAGTATGATCGTGACTTCATTGATGAATCCTTAGAGATGCCATTTGGCACATTAGGATGGTCTTTTTGTGGACTTTACCGTTTGCTGTCAATGACATGATTCCTACTCAACCATGATCTTTAATCTCCAATTACCTGATGTAATTAGCTGTCACGAGTAATCAAGCACCCACACCTCCAACATGAAATAACCATACATTTTCTCAAACCTTTGTAATCAGATGCCCTCACTGACTGCTGACCTTTCAACTTGGACACGTAAAAACCACACCCAATTTTAAAAGTTCAAAATCCGATCATGGATTTGCACATAACGAGACGGGCATTTGAAAAGTTTAATGGATATTTCAATTTGAAATAATTAAAATGAAGAAAACAGTGCCAATGACACAAAGAGAGAACTGAAGGGCAAATTGAATATTTCAAAGGATTATTCATCTCCAATATTTACAAAGCCACCAATGTGAATCATATATAAAACGATTCTATATTCGGCATGTAATTGTTCATCACAAGGTAAGATAATCAGGTCGACATGAAGTTCAATAGAGAAATATCGATTATCGATTCGGTTATGTTTACCTGAAGTTTCATTCTGAAAATTCCAGCTAAGGTAACAACAAGTGTGACCTCGTGACATTTATGGAACAATACGTAGAATATTTGATGGAATGTGATGAAATATTCTTCATCTTCTTGTTGTTTGATTTCAAACCGATGATAATGTAATAAGATTATCAGGAAACAAGATGAATGGTATGCAGGAGGAAACCAGAGTCTTTGGGAGAAGACCTGAGATGTCAAGGTCATCGTCAATATCACATGAAGAACAGGGAGAGAATAGGAGCAGTCAGCCGCGCATATTGCCAACAGATGGCAGCAAAGTCTTAGCGGACCAATGTACAGGAAAATCTACGTGATTGCTGCTCGATCGATAATGACTGGGTCCGCTAGATGCATTGAATTGGGCCGTAGTGACACCTAGTGGTCAACTCGCTGACAGCTCCTATTGACCTCCAACCTCTGATGGGATTGGCACCATTGTTTCCACGGCAACAATCAAGGGGTGAATGAGAAACAGAGGACAAAATGACCAACAAAACCAAGCAGTTTTTATCTTGTTTCCTCGTTCACTTTGCTAATATTATGACACCAAATGAATATTTCGCTGCTGTTCATAGCAACCAGGTGAGCAGGTTACCAGGCAAAAAACCAAACAAGTGACCAGGTTGCAAAAATTACAACAATCAATGCATTGGTGCAGCAGAATTCCATTTCCACAACAAGACTTTCATCCACCGGGTCCTTAGGGTCATCAACATGTAGGAGAATGAATCACTCCGTGGGCCTGAGGGAATCAGGGACTGCTGGGCCTGAGGGAATCAGGTACTGTGGAGGCACCCCATATTCTCCAATCAGGTGAAAACTGCCACCGAGGAATATCAACCATGTGGCCCTGCAGGAAACACAAATCATTTCAGCATATTTTCTTTGTGTGGTCAATGGAAAACCTCCTCATCAAGAGAAGACCCACAAGGGAGGCAGACAAGTAGATATAATTGTTTACGCTCTGATAGATGGGCTAGCCAATTTGTTACCAACATAATATGCAAATGAGGCGGGCCAATGAATAAATGGACACAGGAACTGGGGAAATGGGAGAGAATGCTACAGGTTGTTTATGATTCTTGGGCCAATCAGGATGGAAACACAGAACTTATTGTAACAATCAACAGATTAACCCCATCTGATCATTGACCAAACAACTTTCTTTGCCAAAAGTGAAACCAATGCTGTGTCAGGAAGCCAAAAGATTGCATTTTTTCAACCAAAGTTTATATATTCCTAACCTACTAACATGACTAACGGCAACTTTTTTATCATCATCAATAACGTTGTCTGTCGAGCTATGATGACACTAATTGTCCAAACAGCCCAATCATACTCCCTAGGTGATTATCTCATATGATCGATTCGTATGTTACGTTCATATTTTGGTCACGAATCATCAAGCAGCCAGAATGGGCTTAATGTTCCATAAAATACAATGTATTCTGATATCATCATGTACGCATGCATCATAACTGAATGAATCAAGTGGTTGGGTAATGGAGAAAGATCTAGGCTACTGAACAGATCTGGTTAAGTGGAGCCAAGTAATTCAGGGTGTGGCTAATACCTGCAATGACAGCGCAAGGTCACGCGTCCACCAAGGACAAGACTCATTTCTTGAGAAGATGTGGGAGACGAGTGCAATTCATACTGGGAACAAAACCTAACAGCTGAAAAGTGTCTTCAGCAGAAACAGGCATTTTATTGGTCATATGAAAGTCATGTGGCTGGATATTCACCAATCAGAGAAAGGAAAGTACCAACATGTCAAACCTGATTGGCCAATTGCAGATAAATGAGAAGAGACCCTCCATCAGGGAGTGTTTTGTGACACACATGCTGATTGGGCATTTTAAGTTGAAGCCATGGTCAACTGGGGCCCAAAAATTCAAGTTAATCAGGGCTGTCATCACATCCAAATTCTTCCAATTGAGTGTAGTGGCACACCTGACAGAACCAATTGGTAATCTGAGGCATTTCTTTCCGAAGTCTCACCAGCAGTTAGTGACAAGCCATTCCAATCAAAAGGCTTCAGCAAACCTGACATTCCTGATTGGTCATGTCAGGCCGAAATGAATGAAGCCCTACCAGTAATCGGGCACTTCAGGCAAAAAGGAATCCGAGATTTTGACCTTAGGGGCACCTCTCGATGGGAGTTTTTTTCACTCCAGACGGTTCTCTATGGCTCATCGAGAAGTAGCCTATCTTTAGTTCTGCCTCATAAAAGCATCATGAAACCCAACGAGACGATTTCAGAAATATTGACTCTGAAGCTACATCTCCGCCGTTTCCTGCAAAGCAAACAATGCCAATGACACAGGAAGGCACTCCCATGTCCTAGGAACTCATTAACGCAATGTTTCCGGATCACTTGGTGCATACGCTGTGATCTAGTCAACCGCTTACATCATTGATGACAAACCATTGGAATGACCGATTCTGATGAAGCTGGATGCCATACATGACTGATCAAATTGTCATTAAACAACAATATTTCTCTTGATGTATCCTTATTTTACGATGTTTCTATGAAACATTCAAGTGAGCTAATATAGTGAGGAGACGTGTATGGCGACATTCTGACAAAATGTTCTATGATGTGATAAACCACTAACGGACAGAAGATGTTTTCAGACAAGGGCTGAAGTTAGTGATACTTTGGTGACCACCTAGTCCCAACATTAAGGGGCGTATGCTAGGGTCGGACTTCAGCCAGACTTTCTTTAAAGTCTGACTTCTCGATGCGTAGAGGAAGTCCAACTTCAGCTGTACTTTAGGCTCTCCGACTCGAGCATACGGCCCTAAAAGTACTAGTTCCACAGAGAAGATCTTCTCCAGGACCATAGAATGAATAACATTATTAAAGGGTTCAGATGATTTTGTAGTTCTTTTCCTCTACCTTGTTCATCCATTGGTTCGAACTCGAATCACAGCATTTCAACATCTTGTGAAATGAAACACTTTGTCACTGAGTCTCATAGTGAGAGAGAAGTCAGCCCCATTTATTTTGATTTCATGGCCAATTTTTCATTCCATGTCAGTGCTGTCACCCAGAAAAGGCAACACTCAGACAACCATGTGCCAAATGCATTGTACACATCATGCACGACAAGAAAAAAGGCGGGACACGGAGGAAAATTGGTCGACGGCAAATTATGGTAAATAGCCAATAACGGTAGATGAAGATTCATGGCGAAAAATGGCGAGACATGAAATCACACATGTGGCTAGTGTCTACCGACATTATCATATGATTAACAGAATCAATGTGGTGAACGCTGGAGAGGATTGGAGTATTGTCAATAACGGTCATCTAATTTTGCTATTGTTTCCCCATCGCGGACGTTGCGGCTCGCATATGTGAGCCGACTGCTCGAGATTTCACACGAGAGGGGCGCCTCACTTTCTGCCAATCTCATCCTGATCATCCTATTTCTATGTAAATCATCCAATGAGATTACGGATTCACATCATTAGGAACAATCTGCAACACTTTCAACGCGAACACCGATTTCAATCACTAGAAAGTCGGCTGCTCGAAAGGCAAGTGAGCTGACAAAAGGACTAATCTGGAGGAATTGTTGGGAGTTGTCAGAGCAATTCTCATACTATTCCAGCAATTACCAACCACCCACTCAACCCTCTCAAACTAGAACCTATTCTCAAGATAAGATTATTTGAAATTTTAACAATTTCGATCGAAATTTAAAGGAATCAGCCACCACAGGATGCAGTTTTCCCACACGATTTCAGACAGACAAAAGAAAAGGTACCGATTGATAATTACGACTGAGTCATGTTCAGTCGTGATAATTCAGTTTCCCGTAAAATCCAATTTGATACCATTTTGAGAGTAATTGTTGTGCTATTGATTTCTTTTCTCGAGGAAGGCCACAGAGTGCTAATGATTTCACACAACTTAAAACCCTATCTTAGCCGACTATCATCAGACACTAGGCCCATCCTTAAAACCTTGTGTCCATTGGCGAGTGGACAAGACGCGGAATGCAAATTTAGTAAATCCGCATTCATTCAGCAACCTCTCTGCATACTCTTGAAAGATACCATTCACTGTCTTTATCATTCCTAAACATTTCCTGGCGTTTCTGCACTTTCGGGAGAGAACAAAATGCCCAATAGTCATTGGTGCGGAAAGAATGCCAAAATGACATTATTTGCTCGTGCAACCCTTCCTAATGTTGTCGGCGCTCTCGTGGACACCACCCATAACTCTCCAACATGCAGTCACTTTCATACCACTAGGTACATGTACAACTGAATCCTGCAGAAAGACAAGAACAGAGAAACCAATTCCAGCTACCACCCTCTAAATAAGACTTCATGATAGATACATGTTGAGTGAAAGAGCATTAGAAGTGAATGATTCTTTCTGGAAGACTTCAAGACGGATTAATCCTCAACCCTATTTGAAGCTGTCAATAGTAACACATTTAGAGTGAATTTATGGGCCCCGGCGGGGCTCAGTCCATTTCACTGGTAATTGTGCCGACTAAAAATGTTATAAGCAACTACTTAAATGTGTAATGGATTTCAACACCAGTTTGCAGCAACAAGTGGGATTATGTACAAGGAGTGTGATTTCCTTTGCAAGTTGATGAAAAACAGATAACACTGATATCGTTACTTTATCATCGAAGAGAAAGAAGTGCTAAGGTATTTGGCAGTAGACTCAAAACTGCTCCAGGGGAGACTTTCCTCATGCGAGTTGGCAATTCACCATTGTTTCCTTATGTTTGTCATGTTTGTTGTGCTGAGACCGACGACATGAACAACTCTGCCTGCAGTCTTCTTCATTTGAGTTGCCCACAGAGAGCAAACTCGTTTGAGAAAAGCATCACGTGAAGCAGCATCTTTTGGCTGTAGACTTGCTTCAAACCAGTTTAGGGCAGTGATATTTCTAACATGTCTTATGCTGCAACTCCATACTTTTCTGTAGACTTACTCCAAATCAGTAAGGACAGTGGTACTTCTTACATGTCTTACGCTGCAACTCCATTATCGAGACATGCACATAGAGTCACACAACAACTCCTACCACTGGAGTGAAGACATTAGCTGCTGATGCACCACTTGTCTTCCACTTGATTGCGAGCCACTCATCTTAAAACGAAGTACAAATGGGATATCCTCCCCATACTCCTTTTGAATTCCTTGTCAAGGAAGCTGGATGTTCAAGTGGAAAAGTGACGACATTTGGCAAGTCTCCGGTTGAAATGACGTACCATTTTTGCAGGCAAGATTTGACTTTTCCTCGCCAAGGAAGTGTCCTGCTCAAAGTTGGGAAATTTCTGACCAAACTTTGCCCTGTTTTGCCTAATTTGGCAGGTAAAGAACAATGCAATCTCTTTCCTTGTTTTGCACATATCTTTCATTATTACCTTCCCAACTTTGAATCAAGAAGACTTGGGAAGTGTAAACTTCTCCAAACTGAGGGCCAGCTACACTTGGGAAGTGTGAACTTCTCCAAACAGAGGGCCAGCTACACTTGGGAAGTGTGAACTTCTCCAAACTGAGGGCCAGCTACATGTAAGGGCATTAGATGCGATCAGGCCAAAGAACTTCGACATCCACAAAACTATTGATATCACCAGAGATGAGGGTTAAAATTGCCGTCAAACATGAACCACAACCGCAACAAGCCACATTTGTAAACAAGCATTTAGGGCATGAAGGCAATAAGGTTACAGCCCAATAGGGAGAGTACGGACAACTCACCAGCTGGGCCCTGCACTTAGCAACCACGACGGAGACCAAGCACTACCCACGATCTGATGCCAAGCATCAAACTAGATCTCATCTAATTTTCTGATGAGCAATTATCGAAGAGAAGGTCAGACATGTGTTTTTTTGCAATCAGCGGAGTGAAGGGGCGATATCGAGAGAAAGATGAGATCTTTGTCGTAAGTACAGTACGTTGCACAATTGACCTCCCTTTATCCGCGTACCTGCCGTGAACATGACGCGGAGGGTATGCTTCAGTTCATCGCATATGGTACGGGTGCGTCACGCGTCTCTGTTGCGTGACGTTGGGTGAATGACGTTACATCTTCACTGCGTGCCTTCCATGACACTGCGCCACGTCCTCGGAAGATACGAGGACGGTACGCGCATGACGCTGCATGTGGTACGCGGCGCGGAAGGGAGATCAATTGTGCAACGTATTGTAATGAGAAAGTTCACTGAATGTACTAGTATTCCCCACTCTGGTGAGAGACAGTCTCTTTCTGTGACCCGATACTTAGGATCAGGACAGTCCTGATTCTGCACAACAAGGGACAAATTCAATCCAAATTCTGTTATAAATTAGTTTATAACCACCTTGAAATTTCAGACATTTCAAGCTGAGGTAAGTTCACATCTTTGGCATGTCATGCTAGGGTAAATACAGGTAATTCCGAAGGTAAGCGTCAACCACTTCTAAAGCAGTCAGAAACTTCACCACCATAGCAAAACAAGTTTTTTCCCCAAAACAGAATGTGCAATTATAGCTTTCTCAATCTTTTTTTCAGTTAAGTTGTTCCCAAAAGTATTAACCCAAGCCACAGGATCAAGACGCTGAACATCCCCAATGATAGCCCCACAGACACTGAGCCAAATTTCCATTTAAATTGGAACTCTCTGGTCCAATGGGACCTTGCCTTTGAATCATTAAAAAGAATATTACGGATTACTCACACTCTCAGGACATAAAATTAACTCAGATGTAGCAAGATGATTCAATCTTTGATACTTGACGGCTATGGGATATGACTGGATTATTAGAACAAGGAAAGTAATAGCCAGGATGGAACTAGATAGGGTTCTTCTAGATCGATGTGGCAGCCGGCACCAGGAAGATCAAGGATATTAAAATGATGGACAAATTGAGTGTTAATTACACCATTCGTAATTATGAGAATTATGTCGAGATAATTTTGAGGCAAATCAAAGTCAGGTCAATGGGAAATGACAGATTATGACCGATATGATACTCAAGACGTGAGTCAGGCCATCACTTGGTGGGAACTGGATGATCTGGCCTCCAATGCCATCTTGGGCAACTTCATCCGTGGAAATGCCAGCCTTCTAAATCTTGCAAACTAACATCCAGCCAGCCAAAGAAGAGACTGCTTCAGCTGTCTGCACTTCTTTCAGGACAGTGGAAGTATAGTGGTTCAGGTCTTTGACAAATCATCAAGGGGGATCAGGTTCAAATCCTGCAGTTGGTGTTAGGGAATACCCCTTTGTGAGAACGGTGCATACCCAGCAGCATATTTTTCTTGCCTGCACTCTTGATTTCAAACTCTTGAACAGCTATTGCCTCAAGGGAAGTTGGTTCTCAATGGGAAATTCAACTTTGTTGGTAGGACCAATGACCAACGACTGCCCAGTTTTGTGCCACTGCAGGCCAACTTGTGCAAGAAAACTCTTACGTGATGGAGTGCCTTTCGGAAATGCAACTGATGTTGGGAAAGCATTGCCCATCCTCCACATATATGCAGACGGCACACATGTAAGATGGGCTGATCTTCAATAGCTGCAATTCATTAGTCAGGGCCGCAGCCTAGTGAAGCCGACTTCAAATTGAAATGGCCATCTTCAAAATCTCTTAATCCACTAATCAGATAGATTGCCCACCACGGGTGACTGCTAGCGCCGTTATCACCACAACTTAAACAGTTAATGGAACTGACGGCGAAGACCACGATAAACACCTTCTCTTTATATGCTAATACATGCCGCCCAATGAATAAGACGCGATTGATATCCCTTCCAGCTGCTGTCGTTGTCGTGTTGATGAAATGGCCAATATGTGTCAGAGATTCCACGCTGGGTGGTGATATTAGACGAAAGCGCCGTGGAAACGGATAATTTGTACCACAGTATCCACACGATATAGAAATATTGAGATTCACAAGTGGTGGTGTAACCACATCGGGCTGCGTTAAATGGTTGTATCAGAACTGCTTATTTTAGTAACGGAAATGGTAGAAAGCATTATTGTGTGACCAAATACCCAGATGTTGTGACGCACACACATCCGTGGACGAACTTACAATACTCAAGGCTGGTCAGATTTTCAGATGTCAAATGAAGTCAGGAACTTACCTGCAATGAAAAAGAAAGGAAAAACATGGTAAGCATTTTGTTGAAGAACATACAGTAACCAAAGCATTGACATTTGGGGTATACCCACAAAGTGGAGATGGCTGACAAATCAACTTCAGAAAGTCCAACTTTCTGGTGCAAATTAAGTGATGCTGACTGGCTAACAGGCCCAGACCTATCAATTTGTTAGGAAATGCAACAAGTCTGTTTTTTTTAGCCCGAACGATATTTCCCAGGAAAGGACACGTACAATCTGTGCCTGTTGTTATTTTGTCATCGTTTCATGTCCCGACTGCTAATCCTCAGGCATAGTGTTAATTAATCCCCAATTACCAAGGTCTGATAAATAATATTTTTTCTTCTCCCCAATCAGGCATTAGTAATTAATTCATGCCGAGTTTTCTAACAAACCAATGAATAATAGCACAGTCATGAATAATTAATTTGCCCTGCCTGCGTAATGTTAACACGCACACAAGAGTTTGACGTGTCTAAACGTTCGGCCTGCAATAAAAGAGGGTCCGCCTGTCAGCCTGAAGTGTTGACCAACCATTTTATTGATAGTTCTCGACCACGGTGAGATTCCGAATATTGCATGCTGTAATAATGGCACTGCAGAAGGGTCGATATCCACCAGGTCATGTGTGACCATTGAATGGAAAGGCGCAACTGACCTGCCCAATTGCAAATATTTACTAAACAGTTACACACGAATGCCCCATGGTGGGACTCTAGCGTTACAGAGAACGAACACATTTCAAATCAGAGAGTAGTACTGAGGTAGGCCTAAAGGTGATCGCTTATGGAAACTTCTGTCGGAGGTGGTTCCTCAAGAATTGTACTAAACTGTACAGACAGGTCAGAGGTGGTCCCAATGAACAATACTGAACTGCACAGACAAAGTCAGAGGTGGTTCTCATGAACAATACTAAACTGTACAGACTAGACAGGTCAGATGCCTCATGAACAATGCTGAACTGTACAGACAGGTCACAGGTGATGGCTCATGAACAATACTGAACTGTACAGACAGGTCACAGGTGACGGTTCATGAACAATGCTGAACTGTACACACAGGTCATAGGCGATGGCTCATGAACAATACTGAACTGTACAGACAGGTCACAGGTGATGATGGCTCATGAACAATGCAATTAACAGCACAGAGAGGTCATTGGTGGTCCTCATGAACAATCCTGAACTGTACAGGTAGGTCATAGGTGATGCCCCATGAACAATACTAAACGTAGTACAAACGGGTCATTAGTGACCACCTTCAAACACAAAATCTGAATCAACAGGTATGCGATACAAGCTCATTTTGATGAAGAACACGAAAAGTGGGCTGTGTGCAGGTCTCCCACTGGGATTTAATCGTGATCGTCAACTAATGAGAATCGCACACTGAATTCCAGCAACAAGTCCCCTTCACACTTTAATAACATGATATACCTACATTAAGTACATCTCAATGGGCTCCAATAGTGGTATTGGATTTTATAATTTCATAACATACGGGATTTGGTCGGATATGCTGGCGCTGCAACATTTCTATGGTATCTGGTGTGCAGTGCAATTGCCGAGGTGCAGGATTATGTGTACACAGTGTGGCTCCAGTTGAAATCTTTAATCGCTGCACTTCAAAATGTGTGCCGATATTGATGGCTTTTATTTTCATGAGAGGGTATTAAAACGAAGAGAACTAGATCTCACTGTTGATAAAGACAAATAAACCCCATCCATAGTAAAACCTCTCTATTCAGGATAACTGGGAGACCAGCCAATTCTAATCGTTTGACCTCTGTCATCAGGACACCTCTCAAACAAGTACAGTATTTGTCAGTCCCAAAGGTGTCCTTAATAGAAAGGTTCGAATGTCACCTGAATTCAAAGAAACAGAGTCTCAATGGATTCTGAACTTGAAAGAACATGATTGACGTCGAGGGAGGGGTGTATAAGTAAGCCTGGGAAAAAATAACGGAACTGATGCCAATCCTTAAGATTTCCAAATAAGACGACATTCTTGCGATTTCTTATCAAACCACTTACTGTTATTTGAAGTAGAATCAAAAGAGAGAGACTCAAATGTCACAGGAAGAACAATAAAGAAGACAAGTTGCCCACATATTGCTATTGACACTTAAAGATGAAATATAAACACTTCTAGTGAAAAACAGTGAAACGTGCCATATCAAAAGTGTTGGAGATCTGAAAGTCGGGTAAAAGAGTCCTTCATTTGCCATCTTGGCTGGTTCTCCGACTGATATCCGAGATTTGTGAACTTTAACATAAATAGACGACAAAAAACGCCACAACAGAAAGCCTCCTAGCTGAGGAGAGGCTGACATGTGAAGTATATGTAAGCACGCTGTGTTTCGTAACTTTCCAAGCAAGCCGGTAACCAAACACGGTTCGCCACATGACCTACACGAAATCCTCGTTGGCAAAGTAGATTAGCTGTTCGTAAGGGCAGCGCTAGGCCTACAACCAAGCAAGCAAAGACAAATGTCATATTGGCATTTTTGTTCTATCAAAGTAAATTCTACCAAATGCATACCTCTCAACACCCACTTCTCCGCAAAGTAGAGCAAGATTTTCAATGCACTCTTGCACAAACAGCCGCAAATTCATTACTTTGGAAAAAGAATCAAACAAGTTGTCTTCATGACGATCATTTCCTATCCAAACATATTACTCCTGCAAGAGTGTTTTATCCTGATATAACACTCCTAGTCAACATCCGTAGTAAATGCCATATTTGAAGCAAAGATGTAATGAAGTTTCTATGTAATTATGTCACTATGAGGCAAATATTACAACTTCTTTCCTGAAGTTTTTATACCTTGGATTTCATTTGAGCATTTGATGGAGGAGATTTGATATTGAAATGAGATGTCAAATGGGGACACCAAATGGGGACAATTTGAAAGAAATATGCCCACATCAACTACATGTATTTGCATCCAGGCGATGCAGATGGTAGATCTTGGTCTACATATGCTCAGACACTAAAGAAGACCCTGGTCAAAATCTATAGACCATGTGCACGTGACGTCATCATTGACGTCATAATTCGCACGTCAGCCATTTTGGACGGCATCTGACGCTACGAATGCGTTGGACGTGCCGTCCAAAATGGCGGCATCTCGACGTCGCGGTGACGTCATAATCGTTGCTGCACGTCCTCTATAGCAGAACTCAATTCCTTCTGCAGCCAGAGTGATTCATAAATGTGATGAACAATGACGTACTGACTGACCAATCAGAAGCTTTGCATTGTTGTTTAGCAAATTTTCAGTTTACCGTCCGAAATAGTAAGCTATTTCAAGGGCCATCTGCCAAGATACGGGTTCCACAGAAAGGCTGTCCTGACTGACAAACTTTTTCTTTGTTTCACACCACATGTGCAGACCTTCGTTTTTGAGGCGCGCGATCACTCTCGCGCGCCATCCCGCGCCTCGTCCGACCCCAAGGGGAGCGAAATTTCACGCCCGTAGACGCCGTACGTACGGACGCACGACAGACCACCACTAAATGACCCCAACCACAGCATAAGCCCTGCTGGGCCTTGCGGCCAAGCGGGCTAAAAAATGGCAGAGATTCGCGAAAATATCCTGCCGCGAATGTGTCTATAATTCTTGATTCGCGAAAATTTCCAGCTGCGAAATTATCTTGCTTTACAGTACACCCACATCAACTAGTACATGTATTTGTATCCAGGCTATGCAGTTGGTAGATCTTGGTCTACATATGCTCAGACACTAAAGAAGACCCTGGTCAAAATCTATAGCAGAACTCAATTCCTTCTGCAGCCAGAGTGATTCATAAATGTGATGAACAATGACGTACTGACTGACCAATCAGAAGCTTTTGCATTATTAATCAGCAAATTTTCAGTTTACCGTCCGAAAAAGCGATTTCAACAAAGACCATCTACCAGAGACAGGGATCCACAGAAAGGCTGTCCTGACTGACAAACTTTACATATCAACTTCTGAACCATGTAATACTTTTTCTTTGTTTCACACCACATGTGTGCATTTCAAATTTGGATATGAAGTCAAAAGTGAACAATTTGAATGGAGCACTTGCCATGTACAGCACCACGGACTCAGAAGAAGTGCTTTTTAGATACAAGATGTAGAGTTAAATGAAGTGGGAAATCCTGACAGCGGATATGAGTCGCAAGCAAGCGTGAGAATAGCGCGAGTCAGCATTCAATGACGTCGATGATAAAGCGCATACTGAATGTCAACCAGCATCCGTGAAATGTATGCAAATTAGCCGCAGGAAACTTGATCAATAACATAGTTTTTAATGTATGAGTTCGCCGCGCCGAAGTTTGGATCGCTCACGGCCAAGTATATTGTGAGAAATGAAATGAAGGGGAAACACAGGTCTTTTTGATACATTGGATTATTTCATACATCTCTTCTTTGTTGTGAAATGGTGCATGATAGTACCCCACCTTCAACTTATTAGGTGGTAACATAAGTGGCATTGAGGTAACGCAGCAGGGTGGATGCTTCGACAGTAGTGGGGCCATTTTTTTGCTTGAAGGGAGCGTAACACTGTCACATCTTGGCAGCCTTAGGCCTACTGGATGACTGGCAAGAGGTACAATCTAGGCAAAGTACACCAGCAAGGGTTAACATGTACAACAATGTAAATATAGGCCTACATACATGTGAATCCATTCTGCTAGAATACTTTTGAACCCTGTCGGTTGGGAAATTTTTGATATATTGCTCCTATGGGGCTGAACTCGGAGAATGAATTCTAGTAGGGCAGGTACAGAATACAAATCATTCAAATTATTGATTTCAAATCCACTTATTGGAGTGGAAACACTCAGAGAAATGGCATGTAACAATCTGGAGAGGCTGTAAACCTAGCTGGGTAGGAATACCATGACTATGATGATTTAGTGACCTGGCTTTGAACCAGACAATTAGAATTCTATTGACAGTCAGGGGAGAGAATGTACTTTCTTCCTTCGTTGTGATTTGATTCTACCGAATTGTAAACGAGGCTGGTGTGTCTTGATAGTGACTGCGACTTTGCCTGTAACCAGATAGTTGTGATATGATTCCCTGGCCTCGTGAACAAGGAAGCTGTGACCTGACCCCCAACCAGGTAGTTGGTTATTTGATTTCCCGGCCTCATGACCTGGCTTCAACCAGGCAGTTGTGATTTGATTCCCTGGCCTCGTGAACAAGGCAGCTGTGACCCGACCCCCAACCAGATAGTTGTGGTTTGATTCCCTGGCCTCGTGAACAAGGAAGCTGTGACCTGGCCTCCAACCAGGTAGTTGTGATTTGATTCCCTGGCCTCGTGACCAAACCACCTGTGATCTGGCCTCCAACCAAGAAGTTGTGATTTGATTCCCTTGCCTCATAAACAACGCAGCGCTGACCTGGCCTCCAACCAGGTAGATGTGATTTGATTCCTATGACCTCATGAAGGCTTCAACACAGCTGTGAACTAGCCCCAAACAAGGTAGTTGTGATTTGATTCTACTGACATCGAGAACACGAGGCAGATTGAATAACAGAGAGCTCAGGCACTGAAATGGTTAACTTGGGCAATTCTGAGCAGTATTCTGGACCGATAGTCCACAGAACAACACTGTTACTGAACTGGTAACAAGCAAAAAATCTACACTGAGAAAAATTGACGCTGTGAATCTCCACCTGACTCCATTAGAACAAAAGTGCATCAAAGATGCCATCCAAGAAAGCAGGAGCTCAGCCACAGTTCACCAGTTTGTGCTAATGACCTGGCTCGCAACCAGGCAGTTTCTGAATCTGCATCTGATAATGCACAAGTTAAAGTTCAGTGCCGCAGGGATGCTGTGACATGAAGAATGGAAATGATCATTAGAGAAATTAAAACATTCATTGGTGCATGAGGAAGATATCAGTCTTTCACATTACTGTCTAAAGATAAAAGCATCCCGGGGCATGCCCCAGGAGATGGGAATAGATTCATTCTTCTTCATGCTGATGATTTATATAAAACTATAGGCCTATTTATGTGTTGTCCACGAATTGAGGCGAACGACAACTAAAAGTTACCATCGTCTTTCAAGATAATGGTGCAGGTCTACAGGAAGGAATGAAATTGACCGCTCCTTGACAAGAGCATCAAAGACCAAATACATGTAGCAAGGTTTGTTGATTTCACCAGCATATGGCGTCGGCGGTAGCGTCGGTCCATCAGGTTTGAATCACTTCGATTCTATGTTGAGTCCATTGACTACTGTAAAGCAAGATAATTTCGCGGCTGGAAATTTTCACGAATCAAGATTTATAGACATATTCGCTGCAGGATATTTTTGCGAGTCTCTGCCATTTTTTTCCAGTTTTTTTTCACGGAGCATATTTATCACTTGCCTGTATATATATTCGCGACAGGAAATTTTCGCGACTCATACACTCTCGCGAAATTCACGAAAATTTCCTGCACGCAAAATTTTCCTGCTTTACAGTATTTCCACCGCAATTCGATGCGGACGCGAAAGTGCGGTTGAAACAGTCAATGGAGTCAACATAGAAGTGATTCGAACACCGACGCCGATGTTACCACTGACGCCATATGCCGGTGGAATCGAGCCCTAACTGGTTAAGAAGACAGGGACAGACTCCTATTAAATCTTCATGCAAGTCTTGTATTTCCTGTGTCAAGCTTGAGTCCAAATCACTTCAGAGGTTCAATGGACCCATGTCTCTGTCACCAGTGCAAGTGACATGTAGAAGGAGAATGATCTACTGGGTTTTCTGAGGTTTATGGTTCCTGTGCCATTTCTCTCTCATCTGCAATTCTACCATATGACGAGAAAGTGTTGGAAATGTCATGGAAGTTTTAATAATTTTCGATATCCCATTACACGGGCGGCCTAAGGTTTCCTGGTATGAATTTTTAAACACAAGCAGTTGAAAAACTTGCTTGTATCTATTGGGAAGCAAACCACAAACCTAGGGAGGGAAATGGATATCAGTAGAATATCATATGGACATATTGAGAGATACACACTTTAAAACAAGAACAATGAACTCACCCAAACTCTGGAGCACCCATTCTGTCATTATCAGCTTGAGCAAGGCATCATTAATGGATGCCATGACAAGGCTACGGGATATTCCTGAGATAGCACCACTGCTAGCGATTAGTATCCAAACAAATACATGTAATCCAAAAGAAGACACCAACTGTGGCCCAGACGTCCGAATATCCAATTGCCGTATATCCAAAAATGGCTGCATTCAAGCAAATCGGACCATTTATCCTAAAGAGATACTTCAGAGGAACAGATGTAGTGACAGTCTATCCTTTGATCCTAACTCCCGGCTAATCCCACGAGGTTACTGGTGAATTTGAGACATGAAAGTTCAGAACCATCCGCTGGTATTGTGCGCTGATATTGAATAGTAATGAGTGAGTGTGTTGAGCGTGTGAATAGCTGTAAATATTGAGTGGCATGCACCACCGTGCTCGTCAAAAAGAACGATGAACGACGAACAGATATTGATATAACTTAGTACACCTTACGTGCCTTGCCAAGCACGCCGTACTCATTAGAAGAACCACTAACTCTGAATGCGTATCCAATACTAGCCGAGCAAGCGAAACTGACGGACAGAACGTAGCGGTGTTAGTGAATAGTGCCTATAGTGTATGAGCTGGTAATCAATGGGGGCTGGCTAACGGCAAGTGTGACATAACCATACGAAAACTTTGGTATATATGGTACGTTCCAAATGATCGAGAAGAGGTAAAGTCAATGTTACAATTCTGTAGGCGTGAGGATCTTAACAACCAGCATCAACAGCAGTGGTTGATCAAAAGCAATCAAAAAATGACGCATGATTCATCAATATACGTAGTCGTAGAAACATCGTGACGCTCGCGCCAACTTCGATATTTCCGTTATGCGAAACTATCTCACCTATGCAGCAAGCCAAATCACACAAACCTTTGCACGTCAAAGATATATTTTCACACCATATATGTAAATCTATTGTATCGATCACTGATAATCGATAGATGTGCTACCGGCTTTGATCAAATCATACTCTCTTTCTTAAGTGCCTACGCATTATTCACACTTGCCTTTAATCATATCTATAATTTTGAAAAATGAAAAATATTCGTTCATAATATTGATTCATCTCTTTGGTTCACAATTTGCTTAATGGACATGGACCTCAGAAATGATATTATCCATTAACTCTCTGTCCTCCAGGACATTGAATCATGTCACTGCATAATGTATAGGAAAAGCAGAATATTACATAACACGACTGCATAATGAAGAAGAAATTAGAAGAAAGTGTTGGTCCTCTTTGCAACTGCACCATCTTCCCATCTTAGAAATCAATTCCTGTATTTACTCTGAAAACAGTTCTTCACTTAACCCTTTCACTGAAAGATCTACCAACTCAACTGGGATATAGGCCTACTGGCTCAACTGCCCTAACAACATGGTAGGAAGGCCGAAGACTGCATTTTCAGGGGTACATGCCTTCATGCTAGTTTAACAGGGACATTTTAGGCATAAACCAACATCTGATGGAGACATTATTGAGGTATTCATCAGTCAGCATTTCTTAGCAACCGCAGCCGACACCGGCACTCAGCTTCTCAATTTTCATCCATTAAATTTACCTACACGACGGAATAAGCCATTCTAGCTACCATTTTTACACTTTATGAATAATACGTAGGCGTACAAATTTTGTGCTGCAGCTCCTGAAGTCGCAAAAACCTTCACCAGAATGCATCTGACGATTGTTGACTTGGGGTCCGTTCATACCAGGCACGGCAGACGAGACCAATATAACTATATCGACATCTCAAAAATCAGCGAGACGCTGGTTCGGATTTCAAGAAGATGGAGACGTCGAATATTGATTACAGAGCAAGGTACCAGTCAAAATGCCACCAAGCATTAACGTCACTAAACAAATAACACACGCTGAAGGGGAAGAAATTCGCCCAAAATAACGTAAGATTGAAAATATCAAATGGGGTCAATACAAAACCTGGAGTGATCAACCAGATTTTTCTTTATGCAATCTGACAAGGACACCAAATGAATAGACCAGTCTGAGGAGATTTTTTGGCCAATCTGCTTCTGGTTTTGGGAATGGTGGTGGGATTGCTTCAGATCAGCAGTTGACATATGGCACAGGACAAACTTTTGAATTCTTCTTCCGATGGTGGAACATCACACAAGTTGGTACGCTCCCTTAGAACTGAATGTCCTGGAAGTTCAGGCAGGCAAGACAAGACGGGAAGAGATATTTCCTCTTCTAAAGGAGGCAGCCAGCAAGCTAGCTTTCTAGAGTCACCAAAAGGTGGCAGCAAAACCCCATCGGGATCCAGCACATTATGTCTACATGAAAGCATTGATTCAATCAGAGATATGATGCCTCCCGAGACTTCCATGAATAGAAAAGGTACCCGCTACAAGGCAACGATACTGTGAGTGTCAATCTGAGGAATTCAATGGCTGTATGGAAGGCTCACAGCCGTAATGAGTGATCAATATGTGGGGACATGATACCAGGTAGACCAAGAAATGGATGGTGAGGACAGTTATATGCATGCCTTCTTTCCTTGAATGGGGTTTCTTTCTTGAATGGGCTTCTTTTGTTTATAACCGCTTGCAGGAACACAGGCAAGTCTGGTAGGTGAAAGGGTAGAGGCAAATGGAGTTGTGACAGAAACCAACATGTCAGCTGCAGCACACAAGTATAAATGTACAAGATTATCTAAAAGACCTTCAGAAAATTGAACTTCATGAAACATTTCAATATCAATATCGAACTAGTCGATCGATTAGCCCCAAGATATCCACCAACACATATCTGAGTCAAAAAGAACATCGAGAAACATACTGATGCGGAGCAAGCGTTGGATGAACATGCCCCCTCTATGAGTGCAACACATTGATTTATCAGCAAGTAGCCTGAAGGCTTCTTTCTTTGGCGCACACTCCCCATCTCCACCCCATCAATGTTCCACATCTTCTTTCCCACAAGTAGCTATCCCTGATAGAAACCCAAAGGCAAAATCTGACTTACTGTTTGTCTTGTTGGCTATTTGGACGAGGCAAAAGCAACCTACACAGTACCACCCACTGACAACATTACAAATCGTAAAAACACAATTCAATTAATTCTACATGACCTAGGCAACCTGACAATCGCCAGAGTGTCCATTGCCATAGCCACCAGTTTTTCTGAGCTTTATGCTAACCAGGAGACTGTGACCAGTGGTGATAAGTTCCCATAAGCCACGAGAATGAGTAATAGCTTATCAAGGTTATTGAGAAATGACATATTGCCATTGTCGGCAACAGTACCGTTGTCATTTATTAACCCTTTTCACACAGCTGCCAGTTAGGAAGGGCGGGCCATGCCCAGATTTTGTCATGTATCACTCAAGTCATAACACTCAGATAGACAGTGTTCAATAGGAAGGCTCATATCTTACACCAACATCAATGCTGCAATGAGCATGTGATGTTGCTGATGGCAAACCGCCCGACTGATGGAGTAGGTTTAGCCGAGTCTCCTCTTCACAGTCAGCGAGGAGTTCAGAGGACATCACCAGGGATGAATCCAGACCCAGATTGCTCCCAATTTGCTCACGAAGAAACACTTATTAGTGACTGGATTTTTCACAACTCAATTTATCACCTAGCTATCGAGGCAGGGCAATTCATTCAGGTTATGAAAGGTGACAAGAACATCGACTCAATCATGGCGGAACTATTGTCATCCTCATGGACAAGAAATTGATCAGTGATTTTGCATCCGCTGATGCAGGCTCCAGGAGAAATTTCAGACCTAGTTGAACATTGAAGCTTGCTGCCAGCAGGCTGAAGCAATTCAAGTCAGTTGAATGAGGTACTGAGAGAGAGGAACCAAGACAAGTAATGTATCCACAGTTACGATGTATGGACCACCAGCTTAACGTCACAACCCACTGGCAAGAATAGCTATTTCCTATTATTCAAAGTTTCTTATGCAAGGAATAACACTGGCCTAGTTGATGACTTGGATCAATGCTGCCAGCCAAGTCTCGAGCAATCTTTTAAAAGATCAGTACAAGATATTCCTACCCACGCGTCTCTGCCAGATTTCCAGGCCTATATATATCTAGGCATTTCTGACAAGACCGTGTGGGCAGTACCATCCAACAGCATCAATTCCCCAGCAAGAGGAGGATAAAAGGCATAACCCAATAATCAAGCTTTACAGTTTCACCATTCAGTGCCGAGGGGGATCTGTCAGATCCTACGACTGCTCGAGGCACCTGTCGGCTATCCTCCAGAAATCTGCGGGGGAGATGCTGCCAGTGTTAAATCAAAGTCCCGTGCCATTTAGACACAACAACGCAACAACACAATATCGGATTATCCATCCCACATAAGACGATCATAAATCCCCGTACTTATGTATTCCATTGTTCACATTCATGGACATACAAAGGAGTCAACTTGATTTGAAACTAACAATACACAAAAGGTCAATGGTTATACAATCATCGAGAGAAAACCTTGAGGGACAAAACACCTCAAAAGGGGATTACCTATGTATCACATAAGTAGTATTTTTGTAATTACACCTATTTTGATAATGGAAATGAAAGGGAATGTGGAAGGCCCATACTGCCTCCAGTGGTGTAAGGCTGTATCCCTAATTAGGATCAGTGGGAGCATTTTCAATTGAAGTAATAGTTACATGTGTACACTCTACACTCACTATAGTATGCTTCGTAGGACACGATGAGCTATTACCTCAATCAGCTGCACCCCCACTGATCACAAGTGTCTTTTACAATTGAAGGGCAGTATAGGTAATGTCAAGGCAAAGTTTTATCAATTGCATGGATGAGATGAAAACAATGAGAGATACAGATTATAACTTTAGGAATGACTTGAATGAAAATCGTGTGATGAAATTTTGTAATGTCAACAAATTCTCAGTAACTGGATCGCCAACATCCGCAGGAATCAAACGGATGACATGAATACATAGTTTTAGAGAAAAAATATGAGAGTATATTGACAATGATCCATCAAACAAATTATTCTCATGTCATACTTGATGATTCAAACACGATCATCTCTTGAACAAAGGCCATAATCGTCGAGCGATTTGTACCAAACGACCGTCCAATATCTATCATGATCACGAATTTCGTTATTGAGGCATGGCTCCGTGTTGACATACCCTTCTGTATTATTAGTATTACTATCAGTAATCAACATTTAATTCTTGATAGACAAAAAAGAAATCAGTGGTTGCATCAGTGGTGAATTGAGATTGTATTTGGACTGGCACTGGGACACAGTGCTGATTGTCAAGTTAAATGACGGATTGATAAAAGAGCTAATTTGACAAGGCAGGAGGCGGAGAGGGGTATTACATTCATTTATTGACAACATGACAACGGACAAACTCGTGTGAATGTACAAGGACCGGTCCATTAGACACAGGATGTGCCAGAAAACAGGCTGTTTTGGGCATGGAAAATTTGTAGCCAAGAGTGGCCTCAAAACAAATCACCCAACATCACTGTGAAAGAACAAGCAAGAAATCAAGAAGTTTGGGAAATTCTCAGATGAAATGTAGAATTGGCCTTTCCAAGCTGACATCTCTGCCTTGGGGACACATTTCAACCTCTGTAATCAGGACACTCTTTGGTTAAGGACAGCATCTGTCCGCTCAAAAGGGTGTCCTAAAGGGAAGAATTTAAAAAATTTGAAAAGGATCGCAGAAAAACTACCAAAAATGAGAATAATGTTATCCCACTCCCAAACATCATGCTCCTGAATCTATAATATCAGACTCAATTGACTTGTCCATACGAGCGTGAATGCAGCCGAGTCGACTACAGATGATACTCGCTGCTTCCCCATCAACATAATCAATAGTGAGAAACTCAAGATGGTGCTGCCTCCAGGTGGAGAGAGTGGGAAAAGTTTAGGAGAACATGAACGATGTCAGACACCCATACGGAAATGCGGACTACACGTGGGATGTGGAAAATACGGAATCGGAAATATGACAGATGGAAAACTGACACCATTTAAGAAACCAATAAAGGTAGGACTCATTTTCTTGTTCAAAGATATTGGTTGTCATGGTTATCATTGTTCCAGCTTTTCATGACCTCGGGGGAAGTTGATTTGATGGATACACCTCTGTGTTGACATTCGGTCCCCGCATCTTCAGCAAACAATGACAATTAAAACCATCCCCAGCAGGGGTTTGGGGAGTAACTGGATTATCTATTCAAGAGGGAAGATCATGGTGCTACATGTATGACGACCATCAAATTCTCCAATTATCTGTCATAATACGACCATTTTTAACCCCTGTGTCACCATGACAATTTGACCCACGTTATTAGTTCTTCTTTTTATCATTAGACGAAACAAAAGCCATCTATATTAGTTAAAATCCCTGAATGCTTTTTTGGTTCGGTACATGTAGTTTGGAACTCCTTTACTTGTTGAGTACAGCCTACTAGATCATCCACATTCACCTCTCATAGCAAATTCCAGAACTGGCCAGTTTAGTTGTCAGTGATTTAAGCAACGGGAGTTGAGAGCACTGGCCAAGCTGATACTCAGAGGTGCACTGACATCTGTTTGAAAAATTTACAATCCCATCCTATCAGCCTACATAGGCACACTCATTTCCAGCAAATCTTTGTCATAACGGATGAACTGACGGAGCCAAATTAGTAGAGGTATTCGTCAAGCGGATTTATGTCGTTGTAGCCTGTGCGAGCAACCATTTTAGGGCAGTTAACAGTGGAACCAACATTAGGACAGTTAACAGTGGAACCAACCATGGGCAGCATGTAGTGCTCATTTATCATCAAATGCCTTCACAATTCATAACTGGACAGTAGCCATCATGAACCATGACAGAAAAAAGAGCAAAGGAGACTTGGTCTTCTGACAGTGACAACAAGACTGCTCAACCAGTAAGAGAAATGACACACAATAGCAAGATTGCCAATGCCAGTAACTCTATTATCCAATGTGTGATAGTTGATAAACTGCAAATTAATGCACCATTTTAATCCCATTACTCAACTCTATCAGGCCATGCCAGGCATGCCCAAATAATGAAGAAATTAGTAATCTTCTGGCATAAACCACAGAAAAATCTGACGACTGCTGACGGATATTTCACCAGCTGTGTCTCCCAAGTTGGAATAACTTCCCTAACAATACGACACAAGGTTGAGTAACTATGGCAATATGGCACAAGGTTGAGTACTTTTTGTGTAACTGTAACAACTGGCATCAAAGGTGAGTGACTACAACAATATGGAATAAGGTTTAGTAACAATAGCAATATGGCACAACTGCACAAGGTTGAGTACACTGTATGTAACTATAACAATATGGCATAAGGTGAGTATTACAACAATATGGCATAAGGTTGAGAAACTATAGCAATCTGGCATCAGTTTAGTAACTTTGATGACACATTAAAGGTTTTAACAGGACCAAAAGTACGACCTCAATCGTGATCTGACGAAAGAGGAACGAGGATTTTTGAAAGTTTCCCACCCTCAAGAATCCCAAGGGTTAAAATACGAGCGGGAAGGTTCCTGGAATAGCATGCTGGAATGGATTTGACTGCATCTGCTAGTGACTATCATCATCCCAGCTTGATAACAAATGTTAATTAGAGAGAACCATCATTTAAGCTTGGCTAGCTCATTACCAGTGTTGCTTTGTTCGATGGAAGCAATATATCAGCATCATTAATCAACCGGATAACTAGAACGACATACCATTCTAAAGAACAGTCGAACTTCAATCGACAATGGTGAAATAAGAAGAGTAACATCTTCGTCTTTTTCCTTGATGACATCAGCTGGTGATCCAATCCTAGACTGATGCGCACTGAACATTTGTGATTAAGATGACCTTCATGGGTATGAAAGAAAGGGGAAAGAAACGACTTGTGTGTTGCTTTTTAACTTGATACCATGGATTGAGTAGACAAAGAGCAGTTCAAAGCTTTGGGAATGACGAACGACAGGATATTGAAAACATTGCATGTCATATACCGGTAGGTGGATGTCAGAACGACATTACTGGCTCTGTAGACAAGATTGGGACAGTCATGATGCAATGTAGGAGGAAACTGGATACTTGAAGAGAACATGTGTCATGTGATGTCCCTAACCTTCATTCCAAGCCTCAAACATTTTGTATTTGAGATGCATGCCACTAGGGAGAGCTACTGCCTCACATATGCAAGAAATGGACGCCCAGTGCCCCTAGTAGCGGACGGAGATCCATGTCATCCTCAACTCTCAATTCAAATCAATCAGTACGACCCTCGCAACACCAAACAGTCATAAATTAAGATATTTGTCGCCGGAATGGTTAGACATTCATACGCCATAACTGAGGGACGGCACTGATAGCGCTAGACTGGACCCAAAATGACCATTATTACACATGATTAGATACAGAGTCAGTAATTGACAGTTTTGATCAGAATCAATCAGACATGACTTGGATTTCAGCGCCAGAGTATCACAGTGGCTGAGCACAACATGTTCATGCATGATACGCACGCAAGGTCATCAAATGGATCATGAGGTCCCAAACTGACGTTGATGGCCGGGAATATAATTGCTGCTAGACATCACGCGATCGTTTTTTAAAAATTTCCTCTGATTCTGGACGTAAATGCTCTATTACACTTCTGGGACCTTATTCTCATGCAGGCTCTGTGAATAAGGTTCTGGTTAGAGTGGCGCAACGGAAACATCGGCACCTCTGCGGTTGCAGATTTGATCCCCATTTGGACCCAATCTTCTTGTGAGAGAGTGGGCAACTCTCTTTGACAGCAAAGGTTTTCTAAGGGCACTCCGGTGTCCTGCTCTCCATTATTTGCCCAATACTGTCTATGAAGCTGAAAACGCATTGCCATATTTGGCACTTGGAACACGATTCGATATTGTAAGGTTCCTGTTACTGAGTCAATACTACAGATAACTTAGCAACAACAGCCTCCTGATTTCTTCGAAAGACATACAAATCAATCAAGTCAATCAACATAATCAACCGGCTTAACAACATCCAAGACCTTGCTCACAACACCTACAGATAATAGTCACTTCCGCCAAGAAGATTCTTTTGCACATCTACACAGTTTACACCCTTCGCTTTTTACTCCGATCTGCCACGAGATCGATAGTATTAGTCAGACGATTGATATTTCAATAATACCTGTGATTGTGCGTATTTAGCTGATATACTTAGTCGCCAATACATTGCCATGGATACAAGCTCGCCAAGTCACAGAGGCGACATCTGGGGAACACAGACCAAACTTTGGTTACATGATAACACCCGGTGACACCTGGTGGTAGTACCTGGTAGTACTTCTGCAAAGAAAGACACCAACAAGTGGTAGGCCTACCACCAAGCAGATGAAACGAACGTTTGTCGATAATGATGCTGCCATCTGCTGATTACAGCCCAAGTTGCTACCAGTATTAGTTCCATCTAGGGAGACAACTGCGAACAATACATAACCACACTGCACGTTGAAGAAGGGCAGAGTCCCTTTCTCAAAGGTTGAAGGGACAGTCTAACGCCACAGCAACATTTGATGATGACTAGGTCATCTCCGTTACCATAGTAGTAAAGTGACCAGGACTATTGCTTCTCCTGGACTGAGTACTGGTCCACCAAAGGCAATATGCCTGCCCTGCACCAGTGGGAAGCTGACAGCAATACATGTACCCATCAATATATTTTAGTTCTTTATCTCCCTCATAGATGGAAGCACTGTGATTATCAGAAGATGCTGATGATGATGCTGTGTCTATGCACATGGGGTATCATGACAAGAAAGGTGGACCGCTTTCCTTTGTTCTGGTGCTTTGTTGTGAGAGGTGCTATGTAGCACATCAATGAAATGAACTAAAGGCACCTGGTACTTTTGTCAGATCAGCCAGGTCAAGACGAGATGACTTGGGCAGAAAGATAGGACATTGGAGGTCGTGGTGGAGAATGCAATAAAACTACAAAGCTGTCCCTTGCTGCCAACAGTTCACAAAACAGGCACTTTTTGTATCAGCTCTTGTACACCCTTCACTGGGTAGAAAGGGGCAGAGGGACAAAGGGTCCAAAGCCAGACCATCCAAGGCAACAGTCACTGGGACTCCTATATATACTTCTTCATTTTTCCCCTGCTTGAACAGAGCATATCTAATCACAGGTGGATATTGGCAATATTTCAGGTGAACAACCTGCAGAGTCGGTCCCAGTGATTGAAAACTAGTAATTAGTTTACTAATAATATCATTATAATTAGCATCGGTAATCGATAGGAGAAGGACAACATGCACTTGTTCTAGGAATGTACCAGTAACAAATGGATCATGTCGAAAACTAATAGGCAAATTTTTTGCTTTGAAGGGTATTCTCTTGTGTTTCTATTAAAATGTACAGAAAGGTTGAGTTCCCATCCTTCATGGGCCGTATTCTAGAAGCTTCAAAGGTTTACCTATAGCTATTGTTTGCAGGGCAAAATACAAAAGGTTAAAGTGGACCTCAGAGTTGAGGAGGCTTCTAGAATACGGGTACATGTCCTTTGAGCAAACTCCAGTGGGGATGAAAACACTGAAGGATATCAAATATTTCTGATTGTATTTTCTCAGAAATCATCTCTAGGGAGTCGAGGAACCATTTCAATGGAGTTATGAACTTGCAATAAACCCTGCCTGTTCATGCCGCTGTTCCTTTGTTAGGGTCTGATGACAACTTGGACAAGATATGACCATTTCATGAACTTTCTCGCACAATTAACCACCAGCGTCATAACCATCACACGTTAATGAAAAGACCAACTCGTATGAAAGATAATTGATAGCCCGAATAATGTCTGATGCCTCGTAGCGCTAAATTACCGGCAAAGTGCGTCAGAAAAAGTTGGAGTAGAATTTGAAAGCGTTAACACGTGACTTCAGTTCCAAGGAACTACTTCTTTCGGTTATTAGTACCTAGCGTGGTAGTTGGCAGTTAGAGCAAGTATTAAATGGCCACGTGTAGGTCGAAAGCTACCCTGATGGCCGAAGAGATGGGCTCAATTCAAACTAATTTCCCTA
>NMRB01000388.1:177943-226316 GCA_002633025.1 Notospermus geniculatus
TACCTGGCGTCGGAGACAAGTTATTCAAGAAACAAAAGTGTGACAGACAAAATCTCAACTTTTGATATGTCAATTTCACCATGAACCAGGTATCGGAGACTGGAAATTTCCATTCCATCTTGTAGCTCAGGTCATGAAACCTGGGGGTAGGTCACATTTCCAGGTCTGTAGCTCTTACAGGAACAAAGTTACAGGTGTGACAGACTGAACAGACAGACAGACACACACACACACAGACAGACAGACAGACAGACAGACAGACAGACAGACAGACACCACGACCAAACACTATATGGTTTCCGATCTTGAGATCGGAAACCATAACAAGTCAACTACAATGCACAAATGCAACTGAGTACATAATCTTGCTTTTTCAGAATTCAATATTCATGTGTATCGAAAACACACCTTTTGTTGAGAGAAAAGTGCGAGTTGTGGTCATTTAGTGCTACTTGCCACATCGTGATTGGACAATCATTAATTTTGCATTGATCTGTCAAGACTCTTGCGTTAGCAATACCGTTTCTGTAGAGGTGATACCAATTTACAGGGCGAGACAGAAAACTGGTCCCCAATATGGTCATTCAATGGATCATAGGAGGAAACTAGAGCCCCAGCAAACCTCTGCAGTCAGGGGGTCAAGCTCTCACACCTGAGAAGCAGACAGGGATCTGAACCCCCAATCACAGCAAGCAGAAGTAAAGTTTCCCCTACACCATTCTGGCAGTACTGTTTCTCTTCAGGAACTGATGACCTCTGGTTTTTCAGAATCAGAATTTTTTTAACCAAACCACCAAGAACCACATAATTGTTACAAGAAATAGTAGCAGGGAGTAGGTCTAAGAATGCGCTAGGCAATAAGAACAAAGGCGTCCAGCAGCCCTATTAATCATATAACCCATATTGCTATGAAATTGCTCAACTATTAGAGCATGTTCCTTCCTGTATAAGACTAATAGTTTCCTCTATTATTTACGGATACAATGACCGTTAACTGATTAGTCTCGCGTGTCCATTCCAGCATAGGGTGAACGGACACCTGCACACAATCTATACGTAAGGCAATGTAAATACATGGTTCATTGGTCGTCACCAATAACCTTTGCAATTATACCTATGAAATACATAGTCATTTCTCCATGACAATCAAGGATGGGTCTTCACTATCAAACTAATCTAATACGTGATGGCCACAAAGGTATCTTGTCTAGATTTTTGTTGATAACTTCAGACGCTTGCCTTGCTGTGACCAAAATGTGTCTATACCTCACACAGACATATGAATTCAGCCCTCCGCCCTAAAGTGTATGCACAATTTCAGATTCCGGAGTGACGTTAATTGAAAAGTGAACTGACGCGATCCCATCTAGAGAGATGCCAGTTTTAATGTTTCATGATGCCAGTTTTACGTCTAAAGCCATGAGTATATCCACGACGAAATGAGGAAGTCTGAAGCTGAATAGTGGCGCAATAACGGATGTACCCGCGCCTTGACAAGCAAACCAATGAGTAATCAGTTCCCTTGGATTAGACTGTCGAAAATATAATCTTCTAGTTTTAGAAAATGATAGATGTTAATACACCCATTCCCATCCTCAGGTCAACTGTCGACCGACGATAATGCCAGTACCCCTCACATAGCGATGAATCCTTCTAATACCAGTTTTAATTGGCTGGGTTTCTTATCAATCACGGCTAATAATTCAGCGATAATTCTCGGTAACTATGAAATTTTACTTCCAACGGTGAAGACACGAGTAACATGCACAAATCTACTGTTATGTGTACTGCTGTGTTGGTACACCTAAGTGAGGCCAACAACGGAAGTGAGTAAGTTCTGTAGAATCACAGATCTGGTGAACAATGAGCAACAACAAGCTGATAAGAACCAGCAAACTAGCAACCAGTTCCTTACTGATACGGACACAGTAAATGAGATTACCACATCACTTAACCAAAACCTTTCAGTCTTTCAGATACAATCAAATTACACGAATTTCATTTGAGTGAAATACAGTACTTGAAGTCTTTCGAAGATGTCGGCAAGCTATAGACTGATAGAAGAGTGATGTTGGGGACTGGAGGATCTCTTTGTCAAGGTGTTGAGACAGGGCTGGATTCTAGGGTCTGGGACCATCACAAGGGTTCACAAGGGTTATTGATGTCAATGGTCTTCTACCTCAATTGAGTAGAACCGGTTAGGTGACGAGGCTAGAAGTATTTGAGCAGATTCACTCTGAGACATTTCCCACTCCGGTCCTACCTCATTTTGCACTCTAATTCCACCTCACTGTGTGGCATAAGATGGACAAACTTACTGAACAGCTCTTCCTGATTCTGAGATGAGAACTAAGAAGTTGAACTTACCTAAAAGAGAAAAGAGAGAGAATATTATGATAATGGTGTGAAAATGTAAATGAATTACCCCAACTACAGAAATGTTTCAGTGCCATGACGACCTTCCTAGTTTAATGGCATCACTGCCTATATCATGGATGATCCCATCTCCACCCTCAGGTTTCTCTTTGCCTTCTGTTGGCAATACCAGGGCATTCTTTTCTTCTACACACCATGCAACTACCAGAAATCTGGCAAGGCAGCAACGACCTTCGACCTCCCAAAGGCACTAAGCAACAGCCTTGGCAACTGAGCAGTCGCTATTGTCCCTTTAACACAAACCATCCATGAAAACTCGATGACTGCCACAGTCTTCATTAGGACAAAAGAATGCAGAAAGTAAATCTATTGTAACCAGTCTGTTATGAAGTTGAAGTTGCTCCTTTACAAAAATCAGGAATACTTATATAGACAGCTATACTTTTTTCGTTGTATGTTCTCTTCAACTGCCCCAAAAGCAATCTTCTACACAAATGAGAGAATTCAAGACAAAAATGGTATCAAACAATACCAATAACAAAAGTCTTGTCCTTTTTTATCATCCCGATGAGAAAAACGGTTGAGATTGGATGCCAACAGCATCCCCTTAGGTTCAATTACACGATGGCAATTGATGTGACCGATAGACCAGGCGAGTACACAGCTGGGGATTAAAACAGTTATTGCTTGACCCGGGGTCTACTTCATTGGCGGCAATTATCCCCGCAAATGACCACAGTGACAGTAACCGCTATAAATAACCAGGAAAATGCTACGATGAAGCTAACAGCTGCCATTGAGAGCAATCGTTTATCTAAAGAACAATTATTCGTACTGATAGCAAACACTTTAATTGTCTTAAAGTAGCGTGGTTATGCTGTGACAAATGATGGCACAAAGTATGGGGTATGCTTGCCATGGATTCAGGATTTGATAGATAAATTAGGGGTCAGAAAGAATCCAACAAATGCACTCAAAAGGGTGTAGGGCAAGAAAAGGATGTAATGAGGATCATCATCTCTGATGATCCAGGTTCAATTCCTTGCTGAACCTGATCCCTATGAGACCTACTACCTGGGAAAGGCTGTAGGTCAGGGCATTACTATATTCTTCTCTACACCATGAAATAATAACAGGTTAGGTGACATAGCTTCCTACCGGACTCGAACCCACAGACCATCCCATAAGGCATCAATCGCCAGCACTCAGGGGCACTCCTAATCGATAACTTCTCTACACCATGATACCTGTCCTTATCAAAGTCTGGTTTCCTCCTACATTGACAACACATAACTCATGTTATTTGCTGAGATAATAGCGTTGATGTTGACAGCTTCTAATCGATAACTTCTTCGTATTTGGTTTCCAAGCACTAAACATAGCTGCAATCGAAAACGCATTAGATATTCTTTTCACCCACAGCCTGACTCTTGTCTCCAGTAAAGGTGACCCCAGCCCTGTGTATAGAACCGTATCTTGTGAATTGTCCACACTTTTTACCCCAATCAATCCCACCGTTTCAAACAGACCAGGATGTAATCATAACTGACACCCTGGCAAACCCAGCCTCGACGTAGAGTCACCACGTTCTTCAGCAAGATCATCCTCCCCACGAGCGGGTCATCTGGTAATTCCCTTGTGAGTTACATATCGATACCAAATCTGAAACTTCGTCAATAGCATATACACGCCATACATCCGTGTATTGATCTGTTTGCCATGGCTAGTAACCATATTAATTAATCCCTAATTACTTCGTCCAGGATGGCGATGCACTCGGACAGATCTCCAGTGAAATTTTTATCAAGTTACCTGCACTTAATAAAGAGGTGTCCATACTTGCAAGAGGGTCACAATCGTTCCATCATTTATGGCGTGTCAACTGACAAAACTTCGATCAAATGTATGAAGGGAAGAGTCTACTCTTCAGTCTTGCTATAGGCTTTGTGCCCCAACAGTTGAGATAGACACCCCAACACCTAACACCCTTGTATAACAAAATATTTCCAAAACATGATGACCAACAACTTTTTCACTTTGCAATGTAAAAGGTCATCTTTTTCATCATCCTGTCTGGCCATCAGGAAAACGACTCAAGAAATCCTACACTTCAGTTCCCATCCACCCTTCCCAACTCCCGCATGACACGCAAAGATTACGAAAGAAATTTCTCATCATCTCCGTCCAGTCCATTCAATGGCATTCACATGATTTCAATGTCTTGATCTTTTCACATGCAAAGCTTGATCGCATGACCAGAAGGATTTGGTGCCATAGGTTAAAGAGGATGGCTCTGAATCATGTCGCCTTAGATCGGGTCATGACGGCATTAATTATGGGTCTTATCTGCTTTCGCCCGGCAATTATCGCCATTCTCCAAACACAGAACACTAAGTTTGGAAGCGAGAATCAATGGGCGATGAGGCGGACCAAGTTCAGTGGATTATCACAGCCACTGCAGCTACACAATATTGATATTTCACTAAGTAGGACTTAGTACCTCATTTGACAGTGCTTATGGAACTGGAGCAAACACAAAGCATGTGCTCCAGAGCAAATAAGATCTATTTTCTCAGCATATTCCGCTAACATTTCTTCCTTTTTTATGACAGTTGAGTTTTTTATCATGACACAAGGAGTTCCTCAGACATGATATTGGACACACAGACGAGAGTCAAATTCAGAGTCCCCGCCCCCCCCAAGATGAAAGTGAAGAGTACTTTCAAACAGAGTTGCAGTGGCACCAGATTGTGCCAAGCTGTCGCCAAACAATTTACCAGCTGCAAGTGTCCAACTCTCACAATTTTTCCCAATTAGCTCCAAGTCCAAATGCTTCGCAATGACTCAAATGTTTGGTGTCTTCAGCTTCAATGAACCTGTAGTTTATTGGTAGTGTGTGACATTACCCCTTGCTGACTAAATCCAATGGTGATGTGTCAATGTGTCAATCCTTGATTGCTGAGGAAGGACATATTCAATTGGCTGTATCACATAACATGATGCGGAGTTCACCAGCCTGAGAATTGCTGATTGGTGCCATATCGTCAACTATATGACATGCAATATGCTGCCAATTGGAAAACTGCAAATTCCCATTGACATTTGATGCTGGTCCTACGGACATCTCTCTATTAAGGGCAGTATTTGTCAGTCCCATCCTTTAGAGAATTCCACTGTAAGTGCATCTACACCATGCAAAAATCAGGAACATGTATTTTCCATTGGGGGAAAAATCTAAGTCATCGATTGGCAAATTCTCTCCAAGCATCCGACAGACTAGAGATGTATGCTTTGGGCTGATAAAACAAGCAAACGCACACCAACTAGTTCTCCATTATCGCATTTTGGGTGACATCAAACCTTTTATCCATTCACCAAGTAACTCTGAGTGGAACACTGTTCTTTACACAGGCTAGAGTGTATCTACTTCAATGTGCAATACTATCAGACATTACGAGGATAAGGACTGAATTCTGTATATCACTAAGTATTACACAGAATATAGAGATGCTGCTTGAATGTTATTATGTAATAAACAGAGACACATCTATGCAATGTTGAAATCTACTCCCACGAGCAGATGATAAGACTGATGATTAGCGCCCCCTCAGTCTTATTTCAACAATACAACAGCCATCTTTGACTGTTTGACAGAAAATATGCCCAAGTTTCAAAGAACTCATTCCAAGACAAGTTGAATTCATTTATAGTATCAAAGAAAGGGAAAATGTCACCCGACGAGACAGAATCTTACCAACTTGTAGAAAAGTGCATCTAGTTTTATTTAGAATAATTTCTGTGTCTAACTTTTCTTTTTTTCTGTATCGACCACAAATTATGTTGAATGCGTTGACTACGTGTCACTCCATATTCACAAGCTTATTGACCGGCCAATGATTCTGTCCGCTGGTGTAAACAGACGATAATGGCCGGCCAAGAAGGTGACCGATAGGAAGAAAGCTTTCAATTTGCCATGAGATTGACGAGCAAAATTAACTGTCATTAGGCACAAAATGTATTGCATGGTGTCACGTCTTGATGAATATCATCGTGACTCTTTTTAAAAAAAAATTTTTTACATCATTCCGTGAATGAAATCTAGAAGTATAATCCAAATCCTAAGACCAGCATACTATAGTCCTGATAGTGATACACAGTGAAGATGTCTTAATTATATCCACTATGACAACCATTTGGACGGAAGTGCATCTTTCCTTGATGAAGGCACTGACAAGCAAAGCTACCCAAAGCTACACTAGCATAGCTACCTCCGATCGTTTGAGAATCTACTCAATCCCGTTATGGATTACACTAGCTTAAATAGCTACAATTTTAACAACATTGTAGTAATGCAATTATCACAGGAATGACTTATATGGTCTCAGTTCATATGCCAAGGTAGTGTTTCCAATGCTGCAGTACGGGGGGATTCTGAGATGGGTGAGAGTCGGCAGGGATTCACAGAGTTGAGGAAGGCAGGATATTTGCAAAAACGTCGCAAAAATGGATAGATGACATCAGATGACCACATCATTTCACCATGTTTACAGTGCACATGTTCCCATGTTCAAACACACCGGCCCATTTGAGGCGTGACAGCTCTTTCCCATGCACCAAGTCCTGTCAAATCATTTCTATCGTCCCACTCATCACCCAATCATCGCCGAGCAATTCCGTGTATGCTCAGTCATACGGGATACATCGCTGTAATCAGATTCGCCTAATGGAATATCTTCAGACATTCTGTTCACCAGTATGTTGTCATCAAGGAATGTGATGCGACGTTGGCGTTGATCAACCAACGTCCCAGGAATCGGCAGTAGTGACCTGAATTTGTTTCAACTTCAGCGCATTTGCTGACTTCCACACTATGTTGTCAAGTTTCTGAACATTTAACACATCAATCTCCAAATAACATGGACAACCCATGAAGCACAACGTACAGCACTGCCCGCCAGAACTGTGGATCTGCCAGTGTCGATCCTTCAGTTAGCTCTGGAGTCACATTAGCTGTTGTCATTAGCCTAGCAACAGCATGACTGACAATCATGGCGGCCAATGCCTCTGTCTGACAGGTGCGTTCCTATTGAGTCACCCATTGAACATCTGTTCATTTAGGTACAACCGTTACATAGAAGGATAGTCGCTGGAATGTCGTGCTTGTCATTAAACAGCATGTTCCTCCGAGAACGTCCTCTCCAATCCAATATATTTTCAAGAAGATTTTTCCTCACCCAAAAAGTATCATTATCCAACCCATTAAGCAGTTCATCTGTCGCTCACTCCATAGGTCTGAGCACAGAATCTGCGATCAAACGTTAATTGCTCCCTCATTTGGCATCAGGGTTAGAGAGACACACCAATCAAAGGCACCTTTGATCTCAGTGAATCAGCAAACATGAAGAAATGGTACCGACGAGCCTCGGGACCTGTTTGAAGCTGTCATTGGTACTGAATTTCAGTACGAGGAATGTTGCGGTGGCCAGATCAGCCAACCTGTAGGGTTTGAAGATGGCAATAGCAGTTCTCATCTTCCATCCTAAGCAAAATGCCCACAGATAGTTCACTTCCAAAGAGTACTGTGGTTAATCAGAATCAAAATACAGCCATGACAAATCCCCCTACCCTTGGCAGGAAGAGGAGGCTGGCTAGTGAGTTACATGATCCAACAATCACCCACAGTTCCCAGGTACCACCATTTTCGTGATGTGGGGAACCAGGCTTCATGCTTCTTTGACAATCGCTAAGGAAAGTGGGCACTATCGGAAGGAGACCTGCGATGGATATCATGGCCAGGCGTCATCCTGTGCAGTAGGCACAGGATGGAGGCCACCACAGAGGCAAGGATTCCGAACCTTTCCAAAAACCCTGTCAGACTTGGAAAGGTCACCAAAACCAACTACGTGGGAGGGATTTCAAACAAAAGTGAATTCTAATATCCCCTTTATCGTGACATCACTGGTGTATTACAAGAGTGCTATCTTTGATCCACAGAGCTTCAGCTATCGTTTTAAAAAACCCCACGAGAAGGAAAGAAGATATGGTTTATTGGAGAAAAGTACCCACACTCGAACAGCCCAATCTAAAATAACTACAAAAACATACTTATCCCACAAGATTCTTATGGCGAATCTTCAAAGCAACGGGAAAGAACAGTAGGTTGCCAACAACACTCGATATTCAACGCTATTTTAAACTGTTCAGAGGTGTAATCGTGCTCTTTGAAATACCTTCCAAGCAGGATCATTTAGGACTGTAGCAAGGCAGGAGATGCCACTGCCAAATGCAACCTGAAAAGTTGAAACTACTTTAAAGTTTTTATACCCCTAACTATCAACTATCACTTGGTCTCACTTCCCACGGACCAACCAACATGTGTTGGTTCAGAGAATGGAGCTGGAACCCTTGTCTGATGGCACGCACAACTGATCCATCTTCTTCATTAAATTCAGACTTGGGTGAATAAATTCCCTTTAGATTTAGAAACCTGAATGCTGCAAGTGCCAAATTCACCCATCCCAGACATCCAAGTCAGTTAGATGATCAATGTTGTCAAAGGACTTGACCACTGGCTGCACTCTCATTCATATCAAGAATCGTTCAAATCATGGGACAACATTTAGGCAGATGATGCAACCTAACGGAATATCTTGAATAAGTATTACATAATCATTAATTAATCTTCCTGGAGGCTGCAAATAAACCAGGTGTACCATCTGCTCAAGAAAACCTTTAAACGGATTACGCCACCAGAAGTGTCCAACATTGTCAATGCAACCATCTTACTTGCACCAAGTTAGCTTTGAACAAGTGATCATCAAACCCTTCTCGACAGATGAGTAATGCGTTTAGCGGGCTAATGTTTATTACTAATGGTCAGCTGCAGGGTGGAATGGTGATGTATTGAAAGCCTGGAAGCAAGTGGCTACATTCCAGAGAAGATGGTGAAGATTGGAGCACGGCGATGGTGTGATCCCACAGGAAAATCTGAAGTTGTTCCGGCTGCCGATTTTGAAGATGTGCAGAGAAGTGGAGTACATGAGGATGAAGCTTTAAAGTATGTTTATACTACTGTCCAAGTGATGTTGCATATTCAGTGACTTCAAAGAGCCTTTACATACTTTCAATAAGTCTTTAACTTGCTACAAGCTTTCAGAAAACTGCATTGGTGACATGATGAAAGAACAGGCTGCCCACAGAAGCAGTAACCTCAAACTCTTTATATTTCACATACCTGTCAGAGGTGAATTGTCAATTCACTATTTCTATAAAGTTGAACTGATTTTGAAAGTAAACTCTAGTGTAAACATTGCATCTTTGATCTTGCATTCACCATTGAATATACTTCCCTAAGCTATTCCCACAAGAGTACTTTTAACCACCTAAATTCGATACACGCCTACATCTGCAACGTCATCACAATTCAAAAAGTTTGATTATATGGAGACTTGATACACCTAAGCAATTTCAGACTCATCTTTCTTTTTCTAAACCCTTCATTACGACACAGATGAAAACAGGGTATCAATGCACCCTGTAGCTAATTACACACCAATGGCATCGATCTCCTCAAAAACACAGGTAAAGAACAAAAACAACATTGCTTGTCTACTTTGAAAAGAATTTTTTCTCTCGGAACATTGGTGTAAATTGGTGTTTCACGCTGGTAATGTGTCAGCACACCTTAATCAGCATGACATGACAGTGATGAGGCCAGGGTGGCAAGACACACCAGGTTCCGATCCTAGCAGGACATCCTCTGATTGATTATCAGTGGTCACTCGATGGCAGATTATGTCTCACAAGACCAATCAACCCTAATAAAGTACAATTCATCTACGCTGATGGAATGACTGGAAACGCCATCGACACGTTTCTCCCTGGTACTCAATGCTTTGGGATCGACGGCGGGAAATGGACAGAGATGTCAGGTGATATCAACTGGTTGTCTCTGGATGGCAAATGGTGCGATTCGCCTCAGACAACTTTCTGAGGCAAGAGGAAAGTGACAAGAGGAGAGGGGAGGCCATAAGGTGATATCAGGTGGATATCTCTGGATGACAAATTATGTGAACCGCCTCAGACATCTTTCTGTGGAAAGAGGAATTCAACCAAGAGGGTAGGAAGGGAGGGAAGGACCTACATGTATGGAAATGAACTGGTTGTCTCTTGATGTCAAATGGTGCGATCCCACCTCAGGCTACCTTCTGAGGCAAGAGGAAGGTCAGAGGAGTAGAGGAAGTTGCCTCACAATCATTGCCTCACAATCATTGCATATTAAACAGCCTGTCTATGAAGACAAAGCTTGTCTAAACAACTCAAGTCTAAATTCTTGCTTTTTCACCAACTCCCTATGGTGCAAAGCTTAGGAGCATAACTTTCAAGATCAAGCCTATTGATTCTCAACCTGATGTTGTTGTAGGCTACCATCATTCCCGTTACATTGGTAAAAAATACAATTGGTTTCATTTCGTTCCAATCAAAAGGATAAATCACATGAATCATGTTATCATTTTTTGTGGCTTCAAATTTCATTTGCCCAAAGCGCATGCAAATTAATCATCACGAGAACGAGGAAAAGTTCACCAAATGTCATTGTGCTGATCTGAATGAAGGTGCTAACGATTCAACATCAGCGGTTGTACCTGTTTAGGCAATGCAAATCTAAATTTATACATCATGATTGCTCAACAGATGTAGCCTCTAGCCACTTCTTTGAAACAGAAAGCATGATGAACTCTTGCATTTACTAATTCATCAACATCATAATGCCAATTTTATTTGATGAGATGATACACCCTAAGCAATCCGAACACATCGTAAAACAGACCACTACTGANAGGGTAGGAAGGAAGGGAGGGAAGGACATATGGAAATAAACTGGTTGTCTCTTGATGGTAAATGTGTGCGATCCCACCTCAGATACCTTCTGAGGCAAGAGGAAGGTCAGAGGAGTAGAGGAAGTTGCCTCACAATCATAATTGCATATTAAACAGCCTTTCTATGAAGACAAAGCTTGTCTAAACAACTCAAGTCTAAATTCTTGCTTTTTCACCAACTCCCTATGGTGCAAAGCTTAGGAGCATAACTTTCAAGATCAAGCCTATTGATTCTCAACCTGATGTTGTTGTAGGCTACCATCATTCCCGTTACATTGGTAAAAAATACAATTGGTTTCATTTCGTTCCAATCAAAAGGATAAATCACATGAATCATGTTATCATTTTTTGTGGCTTCAAATTTCATTTGCCCAAAGCGCATGCAAATTAATCATCACGAGAACGAGGAAAAGTTCACCAAATGTCATTGTGCTGATCTGAATGAAGGTGCTAACGATTCAACATCAGCGGTTGTACCTGTTTAGGCAATGCAAATCTAAATTTATACATCATGATTGCTCAACAGATGTAGCCTCTAGCCACTTCTTTGAAACAGAAAGCATGATGAACTCTTGCATTTACTAATTCATCAACATCATAATGCCAATTTTATTTGATGAGATGATACACCCTAAGCAATCCGAACACATCGTAAAACAGACCACTACTGAACTTTAATTGCTTGCAGTAGGTTCGGATTGGAGCTTTGGCTGCTCTTCTGGCCAAAAGTTGCTTCCTCTTATAGTACCCATGGGATCAGACATTGAAATCTAGACGAGAAGATGTCGTGATGGTTTGTTGTATGTCCATCGAGAAGAAAAAAGGCGCTAACATGGTCGATGAATTGGCAAACGTCTGGGAGACATTGCTTTATCAGTGAGTGTGTTGAAGACACGACCGGCAGCCACCAATGTGTGGGATCTCTCAGGTTGTGCCAGCTCCTCCTGAAGGGAGCATCATACACGACCCCAGACAAAGTGGTTTCCTCATCACCCCAGGTAAACCAATCGTCCGATCTTCATCTTCATGCAGTCCCATAGCCACGGAACTAATCACTGAACCTTCCCTCTTGGCATCCCACATCAATCTATTGGTAATCATCAACAGAGACGAGGCAAAAGGTGACCAACTAATCCTCGCAACAGATGTCTTTTACACCCAATTTAAAACTTAAATGAAACACAGTTCACTTTGCTTTTATTCACGATAGAGGCCTAGGCAACTTGAAACTGCAGCATGATATTGATCACAGTGTATTTTGATGACTGGGAAAATTTTCAGCACGATATAGATTAATTGACTTTGTATACACATAACTAAGACCTAACAATACGTTTCCACAATATGTAGTAGCTTATCGCAGAAATGTACAACTTCATACAAATCATCCATATTTGTCGATTTCGTATAGATATATCAAAGTAACCAAATGAGAAGATTTTCGTCGGCAATATCTGAACTATGGCACCTCATTTATTTCAACATCCGCTCATCAAGAATATTATCCTCAATTTCGGGGATCTTTATCAGGTTTTGTTCCCCACAATGACATATAATCCTGTTGATCCGCATTTCTGAACATGATCGATGGCATATTAAACTTGATCTGTTCTAGGCTGGGCTCTCTCTTATAAATGTGACATCACCCAAAATGCATTTGTGATGGATGTCATTGGCATTTAGGAGAAAATTATGATAACTAACCCATCAAGGAATATTTTGGTAGGCTCAATAGAAAATCTAGTGAACTGTGTAATTCACATAAAAGGTATACGGATGATTTTTCAGCACCTAAGTCTCAAACTTCAAAACAATCAGCTGACTTCATTATATAAATACAATGTATGGATTTATGATGAATGATTATCGACAGACAATGTAATTGGAATTAAATGATGTTCTCAGACTAAGCCGGGGAACTATATTCTTAGGATATCAATGTTTAGAGTATTGAGAGTACACTCTTGAAGAGTAACCAGAGAGTAGAAGGGACAATTCGACCAGTTGACTGCAAAGTTTACCATGAGTGATATTGCCCTCCTACAGGTCTGGTGGCAGCACTAGTAGCGTAATGCATTATCATTCCAACAACTGGAATGTCATGGTGGTCGACCCTCTCTAACACTGCTCTGCTACAGAGAATGACCCTTGCGGACAAGGTTCCAAAACCTGAGCCTGGTATGAGTTATCTGATGAGGAACAGATCTGCATCAGAAACATTCAGCGATATGTGATAAACTGGAACCGCTATCAAAGGAATCCCAACAAGAAGCACCCAGAGCTGCCACTGGCAAATCACATGACGACCTTGATCACTGACATTCAGATCCGTCTACCCATGTACATGTAGTACCAATCAGAGTTGAACAACCAACAACCTGTCACGTCTTCGTATGTGCTGAACTTCACCATATTTTCTGCTAGAATAGGACAAATTGGGAAGATGCAGATAAATTCTGGTCATGACCAGAGCTTATGCTACAGCGGTTGACTTTTTGACAACCTTGGTTTCCTCCAGGACTCCAGTTTTCTCCTTAAGTACATTATAAATTGCTCAATATTGTCTAAACAGCCGATAATGAGCCACGTTTTTAAAAGATTTCAAGGACAACACCCCCACTCAGGATGATTCCAACACTAACTTCAAAATTGAATCACGACTCCGAGGCACTACTTAAAATAAATGCTCCATTAAAGCTAATCAGCCCAAAACACATCCGACTTTAGGGGTGGTTTATGCTGAGAACCATCAAGCGAGATCTTACATGGGAGTGCACGCTTCACCAGTTTTGCTGTCATTACAGCCATATCACATCCCTCATTTATTCATTAAGGATGGGTATTTAAGTTCACATTACCATTATTGAAGAAATTTGCTGAGATTTTGTGGTTGGCAATGATGTGAATGGTGACGTGAAACTTGCTCTAGCGGTCAATACGCAGAGAGCAGAACAGAAGTATAGTGCTGTCCAAAGTAAAGAACCTATCGCTTGTCTTTTCCATGAAAAGTGGAAAATGGTGTGCACATGGTTGTATGAAATCAGTATTGGCTGACTGCCTGCCTAATGGCTGTATAATAAGATGTGTTAAAAATTCATACAGACAACGTCCCAAGTGCACCCGCATGGCAATTTGGAATTTGAAGTAAACATTATTTACTCCGTCATTAAAGTGAGCTAAATCATGACGCTTGCAATTCTGACTAAAATAGATTTGGTTATTGATTAAATGCAAAGGAATAGGTCCCTTGATACTGACAGTTATGTTGGAAATATGCAATTTATCCCAAACCAGATGTTCAAAACAAGCATGGATGATGTCCAATTTCGTTCAGCAGCTAGAACACCAAATAGTGGAGAAAAAGTTTCTGTGGACTGTACACAAAGTGGGATTAGCTAGTTTTTAAGTATGCCTCACTCACTGTCGCTTTTGGTGGTAAATAGCCATACTTCACCACGTCAATCCACACAAACTGCTGAAAATGTCAGCAGAAGATTCATCATATAACCATTCTTTGAATAGAGATGACTTTAATCCTCTCTGATTCTGATATCTATGCAGACGATGAATGCTCCTTGACATCACAAGCAGAAGGTACCTGATATGATGACAAATGTTATGGGAATCTGATTACAATCATGTGGACATTGAGGATACGACAAAAAATGACAACAAGTCATATTTATCCCAAAGCATCTGATTGGTATAGTGCTCAAAGCTTTTTCAAATCAATAATTTGCCTTAGTCTTCTAATAGAACAAACCAACGTGATACATACCCTTTTATTCATTATATTTCGATCCGATAAACTTTTGTACGAAAAAATAGCTCGGATCTAATGATGTATTTGGACATTAATCAATGTACCGGTACAGTTTCCTTATGTATGTGTGTGCAGTGTGCTATGTATGTGCAGTCACGTACACAGTTCAAGGAGTGCAAGATAACTCAGCCATCATGACGAACAGGGTTATCAACAGGTGTCAGTAACTGGCCCTAATTCAGTTACAGTGACTGATGATGATCTTACAACCATCAACAATTTATTGGACCAGCTTCAGTCTGAGCACCAAAATCGTTCAAGACTTGTATTAAAGCCAAGCCAACAAAAAGTTCACCCCCTTCACTGTCAACATTGAGAAGTAGTAATTTTTCTCACTAATTCCTTTATTAACACTTAAAGATACCAGCAATATGAAGTGATCTCTATGTACTGAGAGTGGCAGTAGAGCATCCATAAATTCAACACTGTACCAGTTATAAATCGATGAAAGGGGCTGTTCACTTTCGGAACCATTTTCCCAACTAATTTTTCATTATGTTGCAGTTGTTTGATTTTCATGATAACTTCAGATATAACATTTTATAATGTGAGCTACGTAATCATGAAAGAAAAATGTGACATCAGCTTCATTAATTAGGAAAACAAAGAGCTTTTGCAAAATATCCGAAATCAGCATGAAAACAGTGAAACTACTCCCCAATGTTTGTTGTACTGGGAGAGTAATGGTATTATTTATCATTCATCGAAAAATCATTACTAAACATATTGGTTTTGCTGAAATATTTGCATAAAATGTGTGATTTTCTTCATTTCTGGACCCCTATTTAAGTGGGGGCAGAACAGAACAGCACATCTAGGCCTGTCAGATTTGAATGGAATGCAGTGTGGTGAAGATTATGGTCAATATCAGTTACAACATGCATAATCAACCATGACATGTGGGTAGGCGCAAGTGATCAGTGGGGCGTCAAATTCAAGTATTCCCTTTTATGACCTTACGCAACACCAACAAACCAATGATCACTGATATTGACCATAATCTTTACCACAGCATTCCATTCAAATCACACAGGCCTAGATGTGCTGTTCTGTTCTCCCCCCAGTTAAATAGGGGTTTAGAAATGAAGAAAATCACACATTTTATGCAAATATCTCAGCAAAACCAATATGTTTAGTAATGATTTTTCGATGAATGATAAATAATACCATTACTCTCCCAGTACAACAAATATTAGGGAATAATTTCACTGTTTTCATGCTGATTTCGGACATTTTGCAAATGTTCTTTGTTTTCCTAATTAATGAAGCTGATGTCACATTTTTCTTTCATGATTATGTAGTTCACATTATAAAATGTTATATCTGAAGTTATCATGAAAATCTAACAACTGTAACATAATGAAAAATTAGTTGGGAAAATGGTTCCGAAAGTGAACAGCCCCTTTACAACTGACAGCAAACATCACATGTCATCCTATTATTGCTCCCTAATTTTCTCTAACAGAGCAGTTATGGTTATCATTTGCCCCACACAAAAAAACTTCATCAACATTCAATCATAGCAGTCATATTATGCACCAGAAAGTGTTCTATAAACATTCCCCTCAAAGCTTTTAATGCCAAGTGTAGAGAATAATGCATTTTTCCAAGTGCCAATTCCAGTGCTGACAGGGTTTTTATGAGTGCCTCAATTGTCTCAGAAAGGATAAGCGATGATACAAGAAGATGAGCACAGAGCACAAAATATAGAGATACCAAGCGGCAGAAACTCCTACACACAACATTCGATACGGTTTCTCTCTGAAATGCTTTCAAAGCAAGCAAAAACTTCACCCAATTACGCCACGCTAGTCATCGTCGTTTTCTGGAGTGAATGTTCTTCCAGCCCATTCAACAGACATTTGTACTCCAAATACTTTAATAGGATCGATACATGTTCTGCCTGTTTCTCATTCTACAGGGCAAGAGAAGTGTGTATTGGACATGCACAAGATAAGAGCTGGAACTTTACAGAGTATGACATAAAGACTACGATGACAACTAGAATGCATTACAGCTGTAACTTTATAGGCCTATTGATGACATAAGTTGAGCAACTGTGTTAAAAGCAACTGTCGTTGATTGACTTCACTGATCAGATGGCTGGAATGGAACCTCATCTTGGAATGGTATGTGATAAAGCTTGGAAACAACAAAACCTTGGAAACAGTCAGAAAACCTTGGAAACACTTGCGAAACTGTTAAAAACACTAAAATAAATCAGTAAGAATACAAGCTGATTAATTGTACTGTCATCGAAAATGGCAAGGACATAGAATCCAGAGTGGAGTCGCATGCCATTTTTGATGTTCGTTATTTAGGGACGCATTTGAACAGTAATTTACAAACAATTGACAATACGATTTACAGCTTTAATTTTTATTGATTTATGTTGGTGTTTTTAGCAGTTTCGCCAGTATTTCCAAGGTTTTCTGACTGTTTCCAAGGTTTCACTGTTTCCAAGATCAGGAGCCATGTTCCCGAAGCCGTCGTAAAACTGGAAAAATGCATAGCGTAACGACATCGTTAACCTTACAACCGCTTCGGGAACATGGGCCCAGATACAATCTTGGAATGTAGGAGAAGATGTCCATGATACCCACCACAGAGCATGGCCAGCTGTTTGACGCCAATCGAGTTGGAACACCACAGTGTGAGCCTGGTGTCAACCATAGACTTATGCTCCTCATCATGGAGCACGTTTCTTGTCATGCCCGCTGCAGAAGGTGATGTCCTTTTTGCAATGCATTTGAAGGGGACACACATCACGCTCACATCGGTAAAACAACAAATAACCTTAGAATCTCAATATTACATAGCAGGTCAGCGTGGACATTTTAGAGGATTAGCCATACCAAACTGACAGTACCCTGGGGAAATCTAAGGTGTACAACACATCTATGTAATAATAGAAGGTAACTCTATGTATCTCCATAAACATGTGGACCGATGTTTAATTCAATGGGAAATCATACTGTGATCCCTAGACAATGTTTGTCCATCTGGCTACGGCCCCTGGAATGAATTTCTTGTGAAAGTCAGGGAAAACGCGATATAGCATGAAAAGTGATCAAATGACTGAGGACTGAAAGAAGATAATGGCTATCTATATGTATCAGAAGACCAAAGGAGTCAAAGGCAAGAAACAAGAGATGACTTTACAAGTTAATACTTAAAGGGCTGACACTCAGGGAACCTGAGAAAGACCTCTTGGAAAGGTTACCAACAACTGTGGTCATTAAACTGTTTGATATCCAACACGCCATGGTCTTCCTCCCATTTGGTCAAGTTACAAATGTCATTGCGGTCATGTGCACACTATACTAAAACTGCTGAGAAAGTCGTCAGCAATCTCGGCTCTGCCCGCCCCCTCAGATGATACCCATCATCAAGTCATGACATTGCCACCTCACAATGAGGCTTCGTCTTTTAATACTTATTAACAGCCTTGAGGCAATGCAACACACACTGAATCAACTCATTTCATATCAGCATGTAGCGATTCTAGCAACAAAACATAACACACCTATCAGCTATGAAATATATTTCACTGCTTTTGATTGAATATCGGAGTTTTAAAGGTAGTTTCCAATGAAATCTCATGTAAAGAAACTAGGCTTTTGGCTCTGAAGCTGGTAGTACCCATACAGATGTCTCAGTGAGATCCTCTTTGCGAGCCATGTCTTTGCGTGCCACCTATCTCCGTGAGTTTTATGTTGGCGACATGGCTCACAGACAAAAGTCTGAATGGATCTCAGTGCCATGAATTTAAAAGTGTGGTGCTAGCTTTAGGAGAGCTTCAGACTACAGTCAGCATCACTAGTTGACAAAAAAAGGACAAACAAATTCAGTATGTCTGTGTGATCCAGATATCATTTCTCCATCTTTGCAGAACTATTTCTGATGCATCTAACAAACTTGACTCTGTGTTCAGAGGGGGATCAATTACCATTAGTGGCACCAATAACAAATGAAGGGCATAAAAGCCACTCAGAATGTGTGTTCCATCAGCTCCTTCGACACTGACAAAAAACACTGTTGTATGCACTTCCCAAATAGTGAACTAGAAATGGCATTTGGTGGGTTGTTCAGTCAATAGAGGAAAAGAACTCGGCACTCCTACAACTCCTACTAGTAACTTTATTGGTGTTTGGTATTGGTTGACTGTTACACACTACACAACAATTTTGCAGTGTAGCTGACTTCTTGTCTGAGTTGAGTGAAAGGGTAGATGGACTGGGCATTACCAGTGAGATAGAATCTCTCATGGATGCAAAGAGGCATCATGTGCAAGTAGCCTACACATAGGATGAAACTTCAAGTAGGGGCAAAGGGACTATCGTTTATTATGCATCCGCCTAAGATCAGTTGGCACAAAACAAATGGGAGCACATGACAAAACATTCAAATTAATTCCCAAATATAGATTTGTTGATTGAATTTGTACCATTATTTCTGAACATGATCAAAACATCATCCTTCCTTTCATCCCTCATTCATCATAACGAAATAAATGTTGCGTGGGAACAGGGTAGAGCAGAAAAACAAGTTTGGTCGACAGCGATCCGTTCCATCAATTTCAAAATCCAATGACATTTAAAAACCTTTTGCCAGAGAAAACAAGAGAGAGACTCTGAATAAACACTGGAAAGGGAAGTTCAACTGGTAGCAAATGTTGATCTTCAGCAGCCATGGTCCTTCTCAAGATAGTACTTTCAGTTTGACGATCAGCTTGCCTCAGAACTTACATGTAAAGAAAGATAGGGCTGATTCTTGTTGAGCGAAGTCTGCATATCATGAAAGAGCAAATGAAAATCAGTTCTTCCAAGTTAATGACTGATTGCATCCCAATGAAGTCACTTTGTTACAAACTCATTGGCTTCCCCTATTGTATTTGTTTTTAGTTGATAATACATGGCCAATGTACCAAAGTCCTACAGACCATCAAATATTCATACCAGTCCCAGCATAAAACAATACAAATTTGAGACAGAGGCTTCAAAAGTTTCCTGCTGTCATTTTCACAAGCTGCTGATACATGGTAGATATATTTCAGGGTTTCATCTGGTGTTACCCTCAACAAACAATCATTTGTTGTTACGGGAGTTTTGTGCTCATGACAATTTGAACACCGGAGGCGAAATACAGGTTCAAGGTGCAGCAGCCTGAGCACAGTAATGGCCTTGACACAATCTAGTCCGTGTGCAGGCCAAACAGCCGTGAGAGTAAAACCAGGGGGCCACATTTCAAGAATGAGTAGATGACATATTCTGCAGCTCAGTGGAACCTCTCGCTGAAGGGTCAAGGTATCATGAACATTTGAGACATTACCAACAGCTTTTCTTCCAAGAAATCGACAAACCAATAGTTCCTCTACTCCGAACTCAACACAAACTATTACACATACAAACACATCACATACTTCTTGCACATTCTCCACCAAGTTGGCAGAAAAAATGTGTTGCTACTCCAGTTCACTAGGAAAGAAAGCAAAAGTAGACAGCGAATATAAGCAACTTGGCTTCACGCATTAAGGCTCTTTAACTTGGCTAACTCTATCTACGAGAACATGTAGAAGAGTGGCGTCAACAAATTGCATTGGGTTCCAGTGGAAATGGATTGATGGCCTATGCAACTTGATCGGAAGTGTTTTTCCACTTTATCCAATATGTCTTGACAAGGGAGTCCCACGTTTCTAGGAGGCCGATTCAGAAGAAAGCTGGAGCTATGGAGTCATCAAAAGGAGTACTAAACTTACAATGGTAATCCCTAAAGGATGTCATGCAAGAGGACAGAGTTTTTCTGAAGGAAATGTTCCTCACACAAGCATGACCCATAAGTTTATCACGGAGGGACTTTTTCTGATACACCATGTAGGAGACAGGAACTAGTAGGTGGAGATACATCCGATTGAGTTTGTGAAGACTGAGGTGCAGATAAAGACTGGCACAATTGTGGAACAAACAATGAACCCGATAAAATGTGTGGGTAAGAGTAAATAGTGAAAGCTACTGGTGCAAATAATGCCTGCTTTATCACCACTGTCATGGGCGATGTTTGTCATCTGCATGATCCGAACATCCTATTTAGCTAATGAACGCTGCTGATAGCAATCAGTGTGCATGAGAAGCTTCCTCACAATTCCAACATTTCTGGTTAGTCACCACGCATTCCATAAAACTGGACGAAGTCTGAAGCAAGCGCACACCGATTATCGGTCTTCGTTTTTAAACCAAGACACATACGCGATATGAGAGGCCTGTTTGATTACAACTAGCCATTGTTGTCGATTCTGCACGCCTGCACAATATGTATTCAGGCGAATGACAGGCACGCAAGGCCAGTATCAATTTCAGGAGTGGTATCTAAGAAATATCACTTTTTCTTAGGCCATAGGGAAATCCTACGTTACAGCATGCAATATCTCGTTCTGACAATTGGTCATGTATTCTCAACTTCCTATGATGTGAATACTGTCTGAAATTCTACCCCTGTCCAGCTCCCCGGTCAACAGGTGACAAAATTGACAAAGGACAAGTTGTGATACAAGTTGTCTTGAATGAGAATATGTGGGCTCAAAGATCTGCAAGGATTTGACCATTGCCCTTTAAATCTTTCTCATTCATTACACCTTTCACAATCCTCAAAAGGGATGTTGTTCAATGAAACTGAGTTATTTTTGGTGGAAGAGTATTGATCAACCCATCCTTAGCAGATAGTCATCACCAACCTGTTGATTTCAACAAGACTCAGCAGGGATTCTGGAAAGAAGAGGTACAAAGATCTTCTGGAAAGTCATGGATGTGCTTTCCAGAATGCCAGTCAACTGGTCATCAGGGGACAGGTCTGTAGGATGTGTTCAGGCGTTTGATGGCCACCTCCACATTCACAGTTGCCTGAGGCTCAGACTCCTAGTCTCCCAAGATGAAATAACTCCTCAAGTGATATAACTTCAGGTGAGATGCAAAAGCTTGAAAGCTTGAATCTCCGCTGAGACCCAGACCAATGGCGTTATCAACAAGTAATCATGGGCAATTGAGACATCGTGTCACCCAAATCTGATCAAGGAAATTAATCATCATTGAATCCTGCCAATAGCAGCTGACAGGGCCAGTTGTTGACTAACTAACCCTATTTCTCGTCAAGGCATGCCTTAGCCAAGGGATGCATGTTCACACACCATCTATGAACTAAGTTCGTTTGTATCATCCAGCATCTCTGGCATGTGTGAAGATCGTCTTGTTAATGATCTGGCGCATCTTTCATGGCAAGGAATGCTGTGTCCCCTGCAACATCGCTGAGGCTAATTGCATCAGGTCACTTCACCATTTATGTTGCTATACATGTATTCATGCCTCCTGGGACTGCTTCATATTTATCAATCAGAAAATGAATATCACAAGATAGGGTTTGGGTGGGGGTAGATTTGTCTTGCAGATGTAGTACTACATTCTTCTTTCCTGCAAGCAGTACCTCACATCACTTACTCCAAAGATTACTGCTTACTGCTGGTCCGGAGGCAAAACTAGAGACATCACCAACAACTTGCTTTTTAGGAAGCAGGACATGCATAAGCAATGCAACATTCCATACACGGCAAGCAAGCTTTTTCATTTATCGTTTACTTCCTGTGCCTGTTGCTGCCTTTCACCATGAGCATGGTTGCCCACTGCCTGCCACCTCAGCTGGAAACTTTTTCATTCCTGAAGGTGCTTTTCACATCTTCCAATGCTACGATGTAGATCTTGGTGTGATTTTCCAGATATTGGTGGTCAAGGAAGATGAGGGGGTCTCGACCGAACTAATGCCGAAGTGAAATATTTTGACCAGGATCTTCTAAGATTGTAATTGGACAAAGTCCATCAGACGGGCCTTCTTCATCACTAATCAACTTCCCTTCATCCAGATCCATCCCGAGGTAGTTGTTCTTAGCAGTCACTCCCTATATCACATGAACTCTGTATGTGGTAATGTAGAGAACAAGCAATAAGAACCACTGATTACCTCCAATATAATATGTATACCTCAGGAGGGGTTGAAGAGAGAAGATTTTGTCTCAAATCACAGAAAATCGTTGCCAACACAACAAGCTCAGATGCCACGGAATTAAGTTTTCATGAGATTTAGATCCGGGTAAAAACCACAGCTACATGTAATTGACTTCTGATCAATAAAAGTACACGGACTCCTCAAGTCCTCAATGTCCTATCGTATAAACGACTTATAACATCCGCCTGCACCCGGTCAGCATTCTCAAAAATAGCTTGTAATCAAGTTGCATGATTCTTAGAACGATTCTTTAGCTCTAAATATGCTCCTCCTACTGCTTCTCTTCTCTTCTCTTCTCTGGAAATTCAGGACAACCAGGAGGCTGATGCTGCTTGTACCTGGGGCGGAATCAGGCTCGGACTAGTACGCAAGACCTGGCCATTCTCTCATGTCCTAAGGCATCCTTCAACTTCAACTCCCTGAGACTGGCCACACCCAGGATCAGGTCCAGTGGAGATCGTCCCTCCTCAGCAATAGCCCCCAGGCTTTGGAATGGTCTGCACTTCAACTGAGACAACCTCTGCATTGCTAGCCTTCAGGTGTCATCTGAAGGCTAGTTTTTCAAAACAATATATCATCAGTATCATATATTAACGTCAGTTTGGGCTGAAATCTCCCATCGCTGCACGACCAAAATGACAGCATTGACTGATGACAGAAGTTCTCCCAGAGTGTACATATACGTACCTCTCTAAAAAGCTACTGCTTTAACCACTTCCCATTCACTCCAAATATTGAGCGACTACCCTCTAGAATTTATCAACCAACTGCGATACATGAATTCAGTTGTAAAGTTCTATTGATGTCATTTTAATATGTCCCCACCAACGCCTCCTTCATAACCAATTGAGTCTAACACAAACCGTCATTTCACGGGCCATCATAAAACAGTCGAAGCTCTTGTCAACACAACTTGAATTGATCATTTCGCTGGCCAATAATTAAGAGACAATCTTCTCTATACCATAACATACTGCCACAGTTACATTATACATCAACATTATATAAGCATGTACTCCAAGTTTCTGAGTTCCTTTAAATCTTTGATGAGGTGTGGGCCCCATGGTAGGAAGGGATAGCCAACATGTCACTAAAATGAGCTATGAAATATTGATGACATGTAGGATGTCATACACTTGACAAAGTCACCCAGTAAAATTTTCAGCAAAATTGTTGAGCCAGATATGGCTATTACATTTAATAGAGTGTATGGACTGCATTTAAACTGAACTGTACCTAGGGAACAGTTTTGATTAAATTATGATTTTATTTGGTGAATTTATGGTCTGTAAGTCATGGATGAGTGGGCTAGTGGTCCACGCAGAAGCTGACAACACTGATTATACATTAGGATGATTGAGGGACTCCCAAGAGTCACATTTAGGTTGTCTTGTTAGTAGGCTTCAGAATTGTTCCCAGTTTAGCCTTTACCATCTGCAGACTGGCAAACTAGGGCTATGGGAATGTCAGCAGCCGGGTACTGCATGATGCTTGGTTTGTCCACTCATTTCACTCTATTCCGAACTAGATAAGTGTCACCTCCTTCATCTCTCAGGTTCAACCACATGAATTTCACAATAATTATTCTACTATGACCACAATTCAGATGGTCCCTACCCCCACAAACAATATTCCAACAAGGAAGCTTTGTCAATTACATGTGTATCTTATCATTTGTCCAACACCACTGGAAGCAACAGACTAGTCATGTCACCAACGTTTCACAAAATGTGCTACAGCACTGTCATCAGCAGCTTTGTGGATCACATTTACGTCAGCAAATTTATCACTATAATGGAAACATGAATTTATCCCCCCCCCCCACCACTAAAAGTTGCTCTTGTCCTCAGGACACTCTCGCATGTCTTGTGCACCTTCCACAGAAATGCACACATGATTTTAGTCAACTTTGGATGGAAAGGTTGGTTATAAGAGTCAGGTATAATACTGGAGGCCAAGTAACTCCTGATCAAAGAAAGCGGATTAAGCTGGTGCTTCATGGGATCAGTTTTCGATGCCAGCTTGATACTATCACATACATGTAGGACAGAGATACATACAATATTATATATCTATGTAAAGTTATAATAAAGACTATCATTTGGCTAGTATTGTCGCATCAGAATATCTTCGCAGGTATGGATTGTGCCAACACTTATTCTGATTGTTAAGGCCAGGGTTATTGGTTCGCTATGGAGCCGCTTGGAGCGCTAGCTGCGGCCATATGGACCCCTATTTTCACACCAGTTTTCCAAGGCCTTTGTATGACGTAATCAAGCTTTACTTGACGTTTACGGCCTTATTTTGCGGTGTTTGAACATCATATTGCGTCTGGTGATAGTCTACCATTAGCTGTCGACCTGATTGGTTGGGCAGTACGAACAAACGTCAGGAAAGGTACAAATTTCGGCGATTTCTAAATCTATTTTTAGACATTTTCTTGGGGAGGTCAGACGGGGGTCTGGGCGGTAGATAAAGTGGTGTTTAAAACCTTTGTAAACCTTACTAACAAATGTAAATATGTACATGGACAATGTTGTCAATAGCTATTGGGAGCTATTTTATGTATTGCGCACGATTAGACACGATTTTAAAGCAGTTACCGTTCAGGAGTTGAGAAGTCATTATCCTTGCGATTCCGTGACCTGATCATCGCGGAGGAACTATTTCATAGGCTAATATGCATGCGCGATGTAGTTCGTAATGTACCGGTACTTTATCCCGTACTTTTATAGGCCTACAATCGCAACGTTTTCGTCAGTCTTTGCTACAAAAAGTGTTTCTTCTTCTGATACATTATCTACATTGACGTTGGGTAGGTTGGGGCGCATCTTTTGCCGAAATTTGAACACAGGAAATTTCCAGCGCCGCCTGACATTATCCAAACAATACATACATGCATATCAGCGCCACGCAGAGTGCATAGTCGCCATGGCCGAGTGGCAATGCTGTCTGCCCACAAAACGGAAGGTCTCGGGTTCGATACCCGGAGCGTGTAAATTTTCTTTTCCTTGACTAATTATTTTTTTTGTTTCTTCTTCTACCTTTCTGGATTTTTTTCGTGTATTTTAATGATCTTGCGTTTAATTTCGCATGGGAATGCATGTAAAACATGTATGTATTAGGCCTATCCAGTCATCATTACAGTCATCACTTCCTCCACATTCCTTTATTCCTGCCGTCTCCCCAACCATGCTTATTCGACATAGCGAACCCGTCGCCACCCGGCTTGTTATATTCTTTGGTTTACGGGCACAAAGTTTCTGAGCCCAGGTACGGAGGACGGAATAAAAATAAAAAAAAACTTAGGTTAAGTTCACTTTTTTCATTTTCAGCTTTAGAATGACAAGTTAGACAAATCGGAGGAAATAAAAAACCAAATAAATTCTTTATAAATGCCTCTTTTCTGCTTCTTTCCGTCCTTGTTGCTGGGAAATAGTGTTGGTTTAATTTATTTTTAGCTGTCCTGACTGCTAATCCAAGGTCGGCGAGAATAAAAATGACTCCATTTATTCGTTTTTTTCTTAGAAGACCTCATTTGAACTTCGGAGGCAATAAAAGAAACCGATTTTCCCAATTTTATTTTTTTTTCGGAATGGCATTTTGCCACGTCGGCGGGCCCGTAAACCAAAGAATAAAAAAAGTGTGGCCTAAGGAAGTAAGATTTTCCTGTTGAGAGGAAATGAGATGTATGATACCGGTATTCAAAAGTTTTTGTGAATGATGCACCAGGATATCAAAATACCTCCATAAGTTGCATAATACATGTAATGCATTTACTTAGAAGATTTGAAATAAGAGCAGAATTTGATGTTTGGTTGCAGTCTGGATTCGATCTTGGCATGTATCCACTCGGCATGTGACACAAGGGAAGTTTTCTATGATGATGGAGAAGGTGATGAAACTGAGTAGATCAACAAGGTCCACCTCAATTCTGCTGTGCATGATTTTGGGAGGTTTTCATCTTGGATAATGCAGGTGACCACAGACCTGCCTCTGAGGGACAGTACCACCCATCTTCAAGCAAGTAACATTACACAAGTTGGCACGAGGCGATATTTTCTTCAAAATGAGAACATTTTTCCCAAACCAAACATCATGGCCATCCATATACCCATGTTCGAGAACAATGCATTGGTTCGTGAAATCAATGGCTGTGGCCAATAATCCATGTCTGCAGCTGGCAGTGATCCTAAAAACAGAGACGGGTCTATAGAAATTATGCCAACACCAAACATACACTCCTCAGGCAATTGTATTGGTCAACATGGAAACTTTGTGACAGAACCTCTTCATGGTTCTTGATGCCCTCTTGAAATGGCTTTTGTTCAATATCATCTGTTTCAAAACAGTCTCGGTGGGAATCTACGCAATCTAGTGCCCTTCTTTCATTTGCACTTTTTACATCATTGGGAAAAGATGATTTTGGTTTGTTGCTGATCAACGCAAAATTTCCAATTGGCCAATCAGGTCAATTGGCCTTGTATTGAATTGGCTGTTGGTATTTTTACGAAATTATCTGAATAGTCAGGGGAAAGCAACTTTGCTGAGTTGTGATGAGCTGGATCGGTGGGTTGAAATAGTTTGCAGTTGCAATGCATTTAAAACAAAGGGTTGTGCAAGCGACTGTGCCATATCACACCACTGGTTGATTAGAATATGAATTAAAATCTGAACACAATCGTCAAGTCCCACACATATTTGAGTTACTATTTGATATTTTTGCAAGTGAATCGAACTAGTCAAAAAGCAAAACAATTTCTGTTTGCACACCTCAGACGGTATTTTTACCCATATACTTGCCATACTGCAGTACAATACCAAACAGAGGGAAAAACACTATTTGCACTTCGTCTCTTCATGAAAGGATGATAAACTTAGGTTAAAAATATGCCTGAAGTTAAATTTATTAAAAAGAAATACAAATTGTAAATATTTTTATTATTTTTCTTTTTTGTGCTTCGCAATACAAACTGAACTGTTGCTCTATGAACCATTGTTTGTTGCAGAAAGTTCGGCGAATTTTGTAATAATAGCAGATTCAATACACGATCTATTTCTGCATACATAAAATGGGCCTACACATCCTCACTCAGTTTCCTATTGGTTGTGGGTTTCTGCCAATGATTTTGCTTTGTTATACATGATTTCAAAATTGAATGTCAAAGGCAAGCAGGGCTTGCGGCCAGTCACCATGAGGCACACCTTGGAGGTACAATACCAAAGTATAGTTCCTCCAAGGGCACACAGACTGATGACCTCCTAAAGCTAGGGTCTTCTTGATGTTGCAGAATCTCATACCAGTACACTTTTCAATTTTTGATAAATTCCCACTGGCAGTGGAAGAACCCCAAATCAACATCATATTCTTCAAGCAAGAATATTCAGTGCAGAAAAAACATACCCTCAAGTCTCACTGCCGTTCAGAACTCCTAATAAATGCTAAAACCTGTGTCCACTGGTCCACATGTCTCATGTTATACAAGAGTACAGGAAGGATGACCGTGTTGAAAATCTGCATCTATAAATGAATGAGTTCTGAAGTAGCTCAGCCTGTGTGGAAAGCGGTTAAGAAGATTAAACATGTACAGTTTGGCTTGCCTCTCAGAGGTGAGATCAATAGGCAAGGATGAGGAGAGGAGACCACCATCTACACCGTTACGATTGAATGGCCATTTTTTATATTGGACCGCATTAGCTTTTCCTGCACAGACTAATTAGTGGTTTGGATACCTTAACGGAGGAGTATATGATCAGTGGTGTGGTCAAATGAAGCGAAAGAGCCATGCACTCAAAAAGTAGTAGGAGTAATTATGTTAAATACAGAAGCTTTGGGGAAGGCCACATTGAAAAGCACATCCATTTCTCCAAACAAATATGAGCATGTGCGATATTTCAACAAAGTTCTCCTGAAATGTACAGGAGGATCGACCATGTCATACATGTATCTAAGCTCTCATTGGTCATGTCAGTACAAGCTGAAGGGTATCAAGATGCGCCGCCAATATGGGGAATGTTTATAAGGCAAACAACTTGTTGAACCCTGACACTTTTGACAATTCTTGGCAGTTCCCATTAGGAAATGGACAGGGCAGACTGACGATCACAAATAGAGTCGACAACTACAGCGAGGAGAGTCTAAACTAGAGGATACACATATCTACAACCGATCTAAAATAGCGAACAGTGAGCAGGAGTGTTGGAAATCCATTAGGAGTTGTTGAAGTGGGCACATATCTATAGATATGAACCTTTCTATTTAATACTGNGCTCTTGCCCTCAGGACACACTCTCCGTGCACCTTCCACAGAAATGCACACATGATTTTAGTCAACTTTGGATGGAAAGGTTGGTTATAAGAGTCAGGTATAATACTGGAGGCCAAGTAACTCCTGATCATGCAGAAAGCGGATTAAGCTGGTGCTTCATGGGATCAGTTTTCGATGCCAGCTTGATACTACCACATACATGTAGGACAGAGATACATACAATATCATATATCTATGTAAAGTTATAATAAAGACTATCATTTGGCTAGTATTGTCACATCAGAATATTTTCGCAGGTATGGATTGTGCCAACACTCATTCTGATTGTTAAGGAAGTAAGATTTTCCTGTTGAGAGGAAATGAGATGTATGATACCGGTATTCAAAAGTTTTTGTGAGTGATGCACCAGAATATCAAAATATCTCCATAAGTTGCATAATACATGTAATGCATTTACTTAGAAGATTTGAAATAAGAGCAGAATTTGATGTTTGGTTGCAGTCTGGATTCGATCTTGGCATATCCACTCGGCATGTGACACAAGGGAAGTCTTCTATGATGATGGAGAAGGTGATGAAACTGAGTAGATCAACAAGGTCCACCTCAATTCTGCTGTGCATGATTTTGGGAGGTTTTCATCTTGGATAATGCAGGTGACCACAGATCTGCCTCTGAGCGACAGTACCACCCATCTTCAAGCAAGTAACATTACACAAGTTGGCATGAGGCAATATTTTCTTCAAAATGAGAACATTTTTCCCAAACCAAACATCATGGCCATCCATATACCCATGTTCGAGAACAATGCATTGGTTCGTGAAATCAATGGCTGTGGCCAATAATCCATGTCTGCAGCTGGCAGTGATCCTAAAAACAGAGACGGGTCTATAGAAATTATGCCAACACCAAACATACACTCCTCAGGCAATTGTATTGGTCAACATGGAAACTTTGTGACAGAACCTCTTCATGGTTCTTGATGCCCTCTTGAAATGGCTTTTGTTCAATATCATCTGTTTCAAAATAGTCTCGGTGGGATTCTACGCAATCTAGTACCCTTCTTTCATTTGCACTTTTTACATCATCGGGAAAAGATGATTTTTTGTTTGTTGCTGATCAATCCAGAAATATTTCCAATTGGCCAATCAGGTCAATTGGCCTTGTATTGAATTGGCTGTTAGTATTTTTACGAAATTATCTGAACAGTCAGGCAAAAACAACTTGGCTGAGTTGTGATGAGCTGGATTGGTGAGTTGAAAGAGTTTGCAGTGGCAATACATAAAACAAAGGATTGTGCAAGCGACTGTGCCATTATCACATCAAATGGTTGATTAGAATATGAATTAAAATCTGAACACAATCGTCAAGTCTCCCACACATATTTGAGTTACTATTTGATACTTTTGCATGTGAATCGAAATAGTCAAAAGGCAAAACAACTTCTGTTTGCACACCTCAGACGTTATTTTTATACATACTTGCCATACTGCAGTACAATACTAAACAGAGGGAAAAACAGTATTTGCACTTCGTCTCTTCATGAAAGGATGATAAACTTAGGTTAAAAATATGCCTGAAGTTAAATTTTTTAAAAAGAAATACAAATTGTAAATATTTTTATTATTTTTCTTTTTTGTGCTTCGCAATACAAACTGAACTGTTGCTCTATGAACCATTGTTTGTTGCAGAAAGTTTGGCGAATTTTGTAATAATAGCAGATTCAATACACGATCTATTTCTGCATACATAAAACGGGCCTACACATCGTCACTCAAATTCCTATTGGTTGTGGGTTTCTGCCAATTATTTTGCTTTGTTATACATGATTTCAAAATTGAATGTCAAAGGCAAGCATTGCGGCCAGTCACAATGAGGCACACCTTGGAGGTACAATACCAAAGTAGTTCCTCCAACATGTCCAAGGGCACACAGACTGATGACTTCCTAAAACCAATAGGGTCTTCTTGATGTTGCAGAATCTCATACCAGTACATTTTTCAACTTTTGATAAATTTCCACTGGCAGTGGAAGAACCCCATATCAACATCATATTCTTCAAGCAAGAATATTCAGTGCAGAAAAAACATACCCTCAAGTCTCACTGCCGTTCAGAGTTCTCCTAATAAATGCTAAAACCTGTGTCCACTGGTCCACATGTCTCATGTTATACAAGAATACAGGAAGGATGACCGTGTTGAAAATCTGCATCTATAAATGAATGAGTTCTGAAGTAGCTCAGCCTGTGTGGAAAGCGGTTAAGAAGATTAAACATGTACAGTTTGGCTTGCCTCTCAGAGGTGAGATCAATAGGCAAGGATGAGGAGAGGAGACCAACATCTACACCGTTACGATCGAATGGCCATTTTTTATATTGGACCGCATTAGCTTTTCCTGCACAGACTAATTAGTGGTTTGGATACCTTAACGGAGGAGTGTATGATCAGTGGTGTGGTCAAATGAAGCGAAAGAGCCATGCACTCAAAAAGTAGTAGGAGTAAATATGTTAAATATTGGGGAAGGCCACATTGAAAAGCACATCCATTTCTCCAAACAAATATGAGCATGTGCGATATTTCAACAAAGTTCTCCTGAAATGTACAGGAGGATCGACCATGTCATGCATGTATCTAAGCTCTCATTGGTCATGTCAGTACAAGCTGAAGGGTATCAAGATGCGCCGCCAATATGGGGAATGTTTATAAGGCAAACAACTTGTTGAACCCTGACACTTTTGACAATTCTTGGCAGTTCCCATTAGGAAATGGACAGGGCAGACTGACGATCACAAATAGAGTCGACAACTACAGCGAGGAGAGTCTAAACTAGAGGATACACATATCTACAACCGATCTAAAATAGCGAACAGTGAACAGGAGTGTTGGAAATCCATTAGGAGTTGTTGAAGTGGGCACATATCTATAGATATGAACCTTTCTATTTAATACTGCGTTGACACTCCACGAATGAAGAATGCCTACTCATGATATCAGTTTCATCATGAGATGGATCCTCGTGGAAAAATTGCCGATTGTGCATTAGCTTCAGTAAGAAAGCGTCCAAGGCTTTTACATTATTATGCACGTGAGTACTCGTTAGGATGATACTCTGTAGATGTCACTGTGCAAAATGTACACCTCTCTATGGTAAAGTTAGGCTGAAACATCTTCCTTGCATCAGAAAGGACAGAAACATGATGATGTAAGGGTTCCAGTTATAGTTGATTATGACATCCACACAACATTTTTTCCTGTGCAAGGTTTACTTGACTTTCCAACTGAAGATTTACACATTAGGTGGGCATCATAGTAGTAGGTTGTCCTTTTGCTGAAAATAGCTACACGTAGATGAACATTGTGAAACAGGCAGTCAGAAATAGACACTTTGACCACAAATAAGGGCAATGACCATGCACTGGAAATATGAAATAAGCACGAGGTGGGAGGTTGACAATACATTCATCTCACACTACAGCTTGTGTAGCGGCTCATTATGACGTCACTTTTGACCAGCGGTCCACCATGCTGGCGGTCAACGACAAAGTGGGCCACGTGCAGATCGCGTCATGGTTGAAGACGCAACACTCCACTTGCGCTAACGACAAACTGCACCACGTGGGTCGCCGACGTCATTTGACGTCAGTTTGACCGGCAAGATGGCGGATTTTTTCGTGATGACGTCATCTGCACAAGCTCTATAGAAGGCTTATTGGTGTGCAGTGGAAACATCTAGTGCCTGTCATCTCCGAGACCTCTGTTTGTTTCCTGGTCAGATCAGGTACTCCTGGTGATAGAGAGGAAACCATAGGTTTCCACCAGGGCTCCACTTTCCTCCTCCATGGATTACTGAAAATAGCTAGATATTGTCTAAAGAGCCAATAATGAGGCACAAAGTAGTTGGCCTTAAATGACTCAATATTTCAAGCCTGACTTTGGTGACAAGACTGCCAGGAACCATCCCCATCCACCTTGAAAATACTGCCAACTTTCAAGAGGAAATCATGCAAGGTGCTTCATTTAAAACTCTTCGCAAGGAATCGATGAGCAGATCAATGAGGCAATTAGCATAAAGTAGTCTCCGTTCTTGATCAGGTATGTAATTAACTCAGTAATGAGCGAACAGGATGTCCCGATAGACCAGTCAAAAGATGTGCTGGTCACTCAAGCACTAGACTCAAAGAATAATGGTCAAAAGGAAGGTCAAATTCTGACCATGACTTTGCTTAGGTGCCTCTGACATGTCTGAATCAGCCACTTATGTGAGGTTTCAGGTTGTCCATCATGTCCATGGCAGGCAGGCAGGAACCCCTGTCCAATCCCTCTCACTATACTTGGCCGGTATGATTCTTTCCAAGTTGGATTTTTGACGACGGTTTGGTGTTCCCTGATCCAAAGACACCACGGGCAACTTCACTGTTCCCATCTTGGACGTCCAGATCGACCATATTTAGCCATGGTATTCTTTAGGGTCAAGGCTTTCTATGGTGGGCGGTGGTGAGAAAAGTCCTTGTTTTTATGGAGGAAAGCTTCAGTTGCAACATGTTTGAAGATGGAATGAATCAAAGAGATCAATTCAACACTGGTGAGGAATCTGTACAACACAGCCAGTCTAAAACATAAGTGTCGCGTTACTCATTGGACACCCCATTGAAAGATGAAAATCAAACCCAAGTACTCAAAACTGCCAGTGCTGTAATATGGATCCACAGCAAAAGAAGGTTGCAGCAAAAACTTGCAAGCGAAATTGAACTTGTTGAAATTGGAGAGATTATCCATAGAGGAGCAGAATCGGGTTGGCGAAGCATGCAGAAAGAGTGGAGATGCTGAAATCAGCAGCAATGGAGTATTTGGGATAAGCAACGCTTTGTCAATCACCAAGACTCTTGGCTTCACACTGTATGGAAATCTAGCTTTGTGAATTTCCTATTATATTGGGGATACTTCGACTTTGAAAGACTCTGCAACTTCAGGATCACACAAAATGTGATCTCTTGGGGAGAGTCACTGGAAAAGCTGTGTATTTTGGTCAGTTTGAAGCACATTTTTCATTAGTTAATAACCAAAGATGGAATCTACCTTAGCTATTAACTGAGACCATACAAGTCATGACATTAGCCATCTAGACATACCTAATATTGCTAACGAGGTAATTACCAGTCTACGGTATAGATGAGATTAAAATGTACTTACCATCACACAGATTCCTCCTGACCAAGGCCAATATCAAGAAGGGTGTGACAATCAGCAGTGAAGACTTCATACTTTGGCAGACAAACAGCTAGAGATGTGTTATATCTTACCTAAAATAAATGCAGGATGGAAAACGGTGAAAACATGAACAACAAACAAAAGTTCACATCTAACCAAACCTTCTCCTGGAAGATAAAACAAGCTGATCCATGAGTGGAACCTGTATTTCTCGGTATTTCCGTGTTGCAGTCCGGTGAGAGAGGGTTAATCTAGAAATGGACAAATCCGACAGACGATCTTCTGGGAACGATGAAGTTTTCCAATGAAAAAAGATTTTAGGTCCACAGTTGTTGGTATTGACGGATGTATCACAATTTCCTCTATATCACACAACACATGCATGTAGACTTTCCAAGTTCACGATATATCAGCCACAGCAGTGAGCAACATGATTGAATGAATGGAATTATCCACGAGGTGATGCTGTCTTCAGAAACGCAACTCGACACAAAGTCACAAATCCATGAATAACACACTGGAAATGGTATTCGAGGAACAAATGAAACAATGAGTTTATCAAATTGTAAAGCACATAGGAGTTGTCTTTGCTCAACTGGAGAACGTGTGTATAATACATGGAGCAGAAATTGTATGAATATTAATCACTCGAACGCTCAGCCAATAGCATCCAGTCGTAATGGGCATCTCTGGACGTCTCAGTCTCGTAGCGTAGGCAATGCATCCTGCAGTGTGTATTGAACGAACGTGGTATAATACCTCTACCGCAATTACTAATGAAATAAATAATTCTAGTGTCCTGGTTTTCCGATCGGCAGAAACAGCAACTCGGACCAAACGTGGACTTGGAAACCTCGTTATGAACACCAATTTTTCACATTTTTTTTATTCGTATTGTTTGACGTTATTTTTCCCCTGAGGACATGATGACTGCATTGAACACTGTGTAACTTGAACCAGACCCTAACTTTTCAACAAATGAATGGAAAGGATTACAGAGGAACGGACAACGACTTTTCAATGGATCTCAAGGTAAGTGCTGGTTTTATTCTCAGTTATCATTATCAGCTCTCCAGCAACCATTACACCAAGTTCGTGTGTAGAGAAGTGATGCAGTAAATCTATACGAGTATATTAGCTGTTTTGTCAATATCACCTATGAATGAAACCTGTCATTTATAATTTAGTTATTGAACACTTCATATTTTGTTGATGGAGGGTTGGGGTCATTGTGAAGCCAAGTTGTCATGCAGGCAGTAATGTCTCTCTCTTGATAGGAAAGCTCGTGAATTGCGGGTATCACTTTTTCTTCTCCATTTCTTTGGTAGCTAGCTGTAGCATGTTGTAAGCTGATTTTAACAATTGTTGACGGCAATGTCAGTGAGGATTCTTCCATTGCTGGAAGAATCCTGGCTGACATTGCCGTTCTGGGCCGTTGTAAAATCACACTTGACTTCTACCCAACAGACTCGCCCAACTCTGTCTGAACAGCTAATAATGTCTTAACCTCAGATTCTTCATTCAATGCATTCTTATTAATTTCATCTGCTTGCTATCAGAAGTTATAGAATTGTTATTATTCTGCAAATGTTGAGGAATTTAAAAGTGCCCCTGAAGAACTCTCAAGATGGGCAATATCCTTAGTTTTGGCAATCACAATGACTGATTCTGTAAATGTCGGCATAATTGTAAATTCTCAATTTATAGGGAGAATAAAGTGGCAAATATTATCTGTGTGGTGTAGTTAGAATAATATGGTGTAGCAGGATATCTGTGCTTGTCACCTCTGGGGTCGCAGGTTCAAGTTTTTAGTTGTGGTCAGACATTCCTCAGCTTTTAGCTGGTTGACCCAAATATTAGGGCATGCTCTGTATTCTTGCATTACATAACATATCCATTGACACTTTAAACACAGCAAGTCATTGATACTAGCTCTAAATTCCGGAACGTTTTCGACAATTCGATGGGAAAGGTCACCCCACCCACAACAATGTTTACAAATTACCCAATTGGTTTCCCTGAACCCACTCCACCACACTCGATCCCTTGCCCTATCGGAATTGCAACATTTTGACTATTGACTTTTTCAACTAAATTGTACTAAAAAAATTAAGGATATTGAGGCCGGCGAATGAAAATATTGCCCAGAGGCATTCAATTTAACCTATCAAAAATACTGCAACAATCAATTGAAATTTGGACAACAATCAAAACATCTGTTTCCAATCCTACAGGATAGATCAAAGTTCAGGAATTTGCCTGAGGATATTCAAACAATATAAACTGAATGAAATGCATACTTTTTTATATAAAATACTTTGTCTCTGGACAAAATGACAAGACACAAAGCAGCTCATGCAACAATTGCCTGTCAAAATACAAATACTGTGAATATTAATATTATATACACCCAGAGGGAAAATCGTCAAATTTCTATGCGATCATTTTTGAAGAGTTCTGGCTTTTTTGCAGTCTTTATGGAGTCTATGCATGTTACACAAATGAACATGGCAGAATCTTCCACCGACATCCCAGGGCTGTGATTCAGAGGCCAAACCCCTGAATTTCATGAAAACATGTTGAATTATGATTTGTATGCATATAATGAGTCAAAAATGTGGGTAGATATACCTTTATTTACTGTTGGCCTTCATGCTTTTGTTTCTTTTCTTCCAGTTAATATAAAATTGCACCCACTTTTATTCTTGTATAGCATCTGTGTACCACTTGTGCATCATTTGTGCACCATTTGTACATCATTTGTGCACCATTTCTACATCCTCTGTGTATCATTTGTGTATCCTGTGAACATTTCTGCATAATCTATGCATCATTTCTGCATTTGTCTGTCCACCAACTGTGTATTATTTGTGCACCATAACATGTACCAAGTGTACACTCAGCATCACATCAGAAACACTGCAAAAACAGAGACGCCATCAGAAAAGAAAATTCGAGAGTTCACACTTTGGTGAACCTATGAGGACCTGGGATCAAATGACAAAGAAGGATAAATTCCTTTCTCATTCAAAAACACTCTCATTCTATAAATAAACAAAATTGAGTCAAAAATATCACCAATCCAAATCCTACAAGACTGTGAAACAGGAGAACATAGTGCAAATGTGATTATCTTGCTGATATGCCGTCTCCTGCAATACACATGGGTGATCTTTGATCAATGTGTTCATTATCAGATCAATCCGCACCGCAAGATTTGAACTCTCTGCGACTGGACTGTTCATGAGGTGATATTTTTCGTGCTCAACAGATCCAATGTGTCCTACTGCTGAGGAATGTCAGGAAAGAAACCAAAGTCCCTAGTTTGTGTGACTAGTCAGCAAAAAGATGAGGTAAGACATGTCAGTTTTTTGCTCACTGACATGGCTCACAGAGATGATATCTCACTGAGATTGCCAAAGTGTGCTGCCAGGTTTAAACCACCCAATTTAACCAGTTTACCCCAACCAACAAAGCCAACATACCTCCACGAAAAGATCATCAACGAAATTTGACAAGCAACGCTGCCACAATAATTGATCTCAACAAGCAGTGATGCCATGACATAATGACTGGCTTATGGCGCTAGCACAGCGATTTTCCAACATCCGACCTTCGCTGATTTGCCTCGCTGATTGATGAGTACAAACGTTGCCAAAAGGGAACACGCATGAATATTCACACAGTCTCGTCCTATTTATATGTTTATAAATTAATGGTTAGGGCACGATTCATTGCTCCGGGGCAGTCGAACGAGGAAACTCGTTTGATCAGATGAGAGCAACAATTGGGAGGAGGGATGGCAGAGGTTGAGATGGTAGCAGAGCTTACGTGGTGTAATAGATCATTCGTAGGGTCGGACTATTTGGTGGATACCTCCACCATGCCGCCCAGTAGGCATCGTAGGCCTACTTTGCAGAATGCAACTCCCAATTCAGTCCACTTTAAGACTTCTCTACTGGCACTGGCAGGCAGGGCTCTGAACTAATGGTACCCACATAGAATAACCCACATTTTTACATGGTGTCTTGGTTCTACTCATCGTCATAACCCCCAATCCACCCCAGGTTGTTTTCTAAACCTACCATCTTATTACCAGGCCCAGCCATTCTCGTTCAGAACTTCTGAAAGCAGGTCAAGAATCCTCTCCTTAGACATGTTTGACTGAGACAAGAGATTGCCAATGTGCCTGCTCTCTCTCAGAGACACTCTCTGAATGTCCATATAGCCAAAAGGAACACAAAGGTGCACACAAAATGAGGTGAAAAACCTCATTCCGATCCTTTTCAGCAACTTGACTTTTACATTAAAGTTTTTTTCCTTCAGCCCCCATGAGCAGCAATTAGTCAAATACACCATGGTAGAGTGCACAACATGATTGATCCATATCAAGAGACAAGACGAGATGTTTACCATCGCTTCTTGGCTTCCTCAGCAAAGGATTTTAAATCATTCATTACAGTTCTAAGTAGCCAGCAGGGATGACTGAGGCATTTTGGAGTTCTTGCCTCAAATATAGGCAGCCCTAACCTCAAATGTCAGAAGAGGTATTGCTCAAATCATGTCAGACGTGGGCTGTCAGAGTGGTGCGATGGAAACACTGGCGCCTGTCACCCGTAAGGTTCTGGGTTCCATCCATGTGATTGAGAGGGATGACGTCATGGCGTGCATTTCTTCTCTGTGATGTCAAATTCCATGACGTCCTACGACCACTAACTGATGGTGGCCTCTAACGGCAGTAAGTTCCCCATATGGAAGTAATACTACCTCATTGCTCATGCGATCTGAGTAGGAAGCATATCAAGGTGGTACTACCTCATTCTTGCATCACATACAGTGACAATTCACAGGAGGAAACAATAGAAAGGTAATACTGCCCAAATCATGCCACATTGGAGGCAGTACTCACTTAGAATTCATACTACAGTGCGTCAAGAGCAGTATGCCTACAAGCAGGAAATCACGTTCATACTGATAACAAATCAGCCACGTGCCGTCATTGGAAAGCCAGTCACTCATTTTATGCCCAGTAAATGTTGATTTAGTATCCTAATCCATCGCAGAACCCACAAAACTGGGGGGTCAGTGACAAGTACAAGGAATCATTAGCATTTCTGATACCATCTACTGATTAATTCATGAAAAAATCGGATTTATAATAGCACAATAACGGATATCCAATACTCACCACAATGCCCGATTAAAATATCTGACATTTGGCACGTTTTTGAAATAAAATCGATAAAAAAGTCCAAAGGGGGCATACCTGAGTAGTAAGTAATGACACCGATAGTATTGTAATTGAGCCAAGCATGCAAGAGGGTAAACAACTAGAAATCAACCGCTTGATAAGGTATGATATATGATAGGAAAAGCAATAACAGCTTTTTGAAATGCCACAAGTTTTTGAATTAAACATGACTTACAGCATGTTCAACACCGTTTTCACTCAGACAACTTTCAACTGTCCCGTTCTCCAAGTGACAGTGTTGGGGAGCACTTGATTGATTCTTTCAGACCTGTTTCAGGGTCCAACTGAGAATCACGACTCAACCGAGTAGCACCAGGACTCCTCCCAATACCAGAATCGACACTGTTTCTGCATTGGGTTGTTGTTCCATTTCAATCTGACAATTTAAAGCATCACACTATCGGGGGGGAGGGGGGAAGGTTGATCTGATAGACAGCACACTGCATGTAGCTTTCTCCCTTATGAGAGATAGACCTACAGATGCTATTTGCTCCTGATCATCACAGTTGATGATCATGTTTCCATGGTCATATTCCTGGGATGTAGTGATGCCATTACCTTCGAGAAATGCCTTGCAGACATGGCAGACTGGAGACACACAGATGGAGGCTTTAGCTGTCACACTCCCACATAATAGTACCTGCCACTTTTATGGAGACTGCTGAGCCAAAAAAGATGATTTTATACATCTTCTTTTGACAGTTCTCAAGATTTCACCTATCAAACCATCAGCAACCTGTCTTCCAGTACACAGTACCATATCTTAGAATCTGATATCAGGAAATACAAGCAAATTTACAGGGGTCTAATATCATGACAGCTCCCTCACCTTCAGGGTTACAGTGTCTCTCATATCAAAGGAGAACGAAGGGCTTTGATTGAATCATACACTTTTGAGGAAACTTTAGATATGACTATGCCAGAGATATGACCGCACATCAAACACAGTCGGCAGGATTGGGCATATTAATGTTCAGACTGATAGATCTAATACTCAGCCTCAAACTGATAGGTAAAAAAACTCGCTTACAGTCCATTTCTAAAGTAAATGTCCACAACGTTTTGTGTTCTGGAGCAAAAACTACCAGGCAAATTCAACAATATCATCATCATCATTCTTGTTGTAGCCGTCAACATCATCATCACAGTCATTATCACATCATTGTCATCATTATTGTCACTGTAGCTGTCATTGTCATCATCACCATTGTTGTCAAGACAACCTTGACCCCGTCCACAACTGCATGACTACCAAGTGTCCCAATCGAACTCATTGATTGGTTTTCATCTTCTTCTGTGTCGCATTCCTACATGTAATTTCTTCATTCAGGCACTCATTTACCAGAGAAAACCAACATGACCAAGGTGAAAACAAAAACCTTCATCCAATATCATTGTTGACACATTAGACAAACAAAATATGCCATGTCATGCAATGTACAGAGGACATGAGGGCATGCACTGAGTTACAGTAACTTTAGCTGTCGCCTTAGATCCTATTCTCACCATCAGCAATAATGTGGACCCGGCGCCTGCAGAGAGTGAGCGAGTGCAAGCTGTTGTCCTATTCAATCGTGCTGTTTCCTATAACATGCAGCGCTACCCGAGACGAACAAGGAAGCTCCGGATGTGAAACTTTGTCCTTAATGGAACCATCTCATCATGCGAATTATTAGATATTGGAGCACTTAATTGGGTGTGATTGGTTATTGAGGACACATTAAAATACAGCCATTGTGTCAAGATTGCCAAGATTTCCTGTGCAAAAAGTGAGGATAAATGTGCCCAATAGATGTCACCACCAAAGAGAAGTCTAGCCACTAGGATGGCCCCATGTCAATTTCAATTCAAAAGAACACCATTGTTCAGGACTGCTATGGCAGTGCTGCCACCTACTGACAACAAAATCCCTCATTCAGAGACTACCACAATCTGGCTCAAGGCATAACAATGATGCTTTTTTAACAAGAACATTTTGTTCAAAAGTACCCTATCATTTTCATGCTATTCATCTTGACACAGTCTGGCAATTTGATTGGGGACAATACATCCACATACCCTCACCGATGGTACAATTGAGTCGGTGCTCTTTTCATCATTGAAACTCATCGACAAAACTAATCAGGCAGATAAAAATTACAAGCGGAGGGTTTCTCATTTAATTTCACAGCCATACTTTTAATAAATCATTACCCGATAACAAAATATCTTAAGCCTATGATCAATCGATCATTCTTCACGATTTCACAACCAACTAGTTAGTCATAGAATTCTTCTGATGATCTTTAAGAAAAGGATCTTACACATAATGTGTCTCACACGATACCCAATCAAAATACAAGATTCCTTGAATGCAGCCCACATGGTTACCAACCTTAACACGAAAGGGGGTATTCTATCGGTCACAAAACACGTATATAGAACAGATAGACGGGGTGTTAAATGAATCAAAAAGACCAAGTATTATAGACCTACTTAACTTTTATATTGAAAATATTTGGAGATTGAATGAGTAAGTCTTTGAGAAGATCAAGTAATGCTCTCTGACCCCGAAACTATGAACAAAATGGGCCCTTTGGCAAAGACCAAGGTATTTAAGAAGACTGTCAATGCATTTGAACTTCACCTCAGTACTGACTCAACAGAAAGCAATTGAGATCAATGCACTTTTGACATGATTTTTTTCAATACCTGACATCTAATATTTCTGGTGGTGATTTTACAAATTGGTACCACTGAGCAAAAGTGTTAAAACACGATATAAAATTCTTTCTTAAAAGTAGATTTCCCATGAGGGGAAAGGTGTGATTTTGTAACCTAATAGGGAGTAATCACCCAGGTTTTTAGGCCCCAACCAGAACAAATAAGGACTTTATTCAAGGAAATTCTAGGCCTATTGGAGGTTATATTTTAAGGGTTTAGGTAAGAAAGGAATGTCTGCTATTCACAAATACCGAAGTCAATTGAAGAAAACAGATTGTTAGGGCCTACTCATGACATGAAGGTGGTTGAAGAATTCGTAAACCTTCTGAGTTGTAAGAAAGGTGTGCCAACCCCATGTCCTCAAGCTGAGCACTTAAAATGCTTTATTCCAACACTTTGTGTAGAGGCAAATATTCTTTACATATTCAGTAAAGCCTACGCAACACCATCGGCGTCCAACGCACGATCAAATCTGGACGCCGACTTCGCAGAGTCCAGCGTACTTCAGCATAGTACATAGTCCAGCGTACTTCAGCGACGCCGACCAAATCGCACGATGGGGTCGGCGTCGGATGCAAGAACGCGCATCAGTCGCCGGCGATGGTCGTGTGTCGAAGTATGAACTAGGCTTTAGGCGGGGCTTTAGGGTGTCAACTCATGGACAGACAGCCATGACAGCAGAGTCTACGAGAAAAAGCAGAGATGTCCATGAGTTTTGGTAACTTTGTACATGTAAAGACGAAAAGTCAAGGTTCAAGCTTGTCCACAAGGACTCTCCACCAGACAGAATTACATTCTTTGCCTTAGGAAACCATGTTCAGGATACATTGGCATTTACCAACCATAAGGAAGCCTTTTTTCCTGGGGAGGCAGTCAAAGGCCTGCACGGTATACCACAGCCATAAGACAATGTAAGAGATTTTCATTGACACCGAATGCAAGGCTAGAAAGTGGAGAATGATACACGCCTATTGTCTCAAGTAAATCATCAATATGCCTAAATAAACAACCTCCATCGACAGTCATGACTTCAAAACGTAAACAAGACTCGGAAAAACACGGAAATTATTGCAAATCGATGCATGATTATTCTCATCGTAAAGGTTATCGGATAACGTAGATACGCCCTCTCGGCAAAGATAGCTCCCAGCTACGGACAAGTTGGTCAATCAAAGACTGGATTTATTGTTAAATAAGTTATGGAACTAAATTGAGAAAGAACGACATTTATGAATTTCCCTATGTCATTACCTCATTTTAAAGGGTTTCTGATTACATGATGTAATCTGATAGTGGGATTTGATGAAGTGCAGTTCGCTTCCACTGGTACTGTTTTGAGTTTTCTTATCATGTAGAAGTTTTCAAACAAAACTAGCTTTTTGACCATTGTTTGTCGACAGCAAGGTATTTGATGTTAAGAATTCACTACAGTAATAATAGAGGATTCTGAATAAAGGACATCTTATGAGGACGATAATCCACTGCCTCAATAGGTGTCACTGGTGGTTTTAACTATTGAAATGAAAGGGACTTCCAGGTCCTGATCATCAATCCTGATCAAACAGCGCCATTGGTATTGGACCCGGTTGCGGTGTGCTGCCCAGCCCTCTATTGTAGTTAGGATCCCCGTTTAAAGGCAAACCAATTCCTGACGCTTCTATACTACAAGTTGGTCCATATAATATTTGTCCCCACACCCCCTGAAGGCCCATAATTTGAACTTCAATGCCGAACATATACTTACTTCTTTCCGTTTTTCTCGGTGGGGAGGTCAGAGATTCATTATGACCCTAGCTGTGGGAAGTATTACGATGATATCTGTAACGAGAAAGTATGAATAAATAAAGAAATTGTCCACATGTAGTGCAAGTGATTGTGACAGAAATGAGGACCAAAATGATATATTTTTTGTCTGGAAATACGACCAGGGAGTAGCAAGTTTTCTATGTGACAAAAAAGTAGAGGTGCGAATAACCAAAGTATTTGGAGGAATGTTTAGACCTAGGAAGTAGCCTACTAGTAGAAGAGAACGACTGACTACTGACTACAGTATCTTCAAATCTGATGCCACCTGAGCCTTTTATAGACAAGGTAGGGAACTGTATTTCTAGATTATGTTTGACCAGATGATGAATCAGATTCATGTGTACATTTCATGTACATACAACTGTACTACCATAATGTACACTGCAAGTGCAACACTGGCAAGTTCAATGCCATGTTTCAATCAAGGAGCCTGAGCCACTCCGGGATGCCAGGTTCATCACCATCAAAATACCAGACCAACCTGTGTTGTCTATCTTCAGGCCTACTACATTAGGAATATGCAAAACAATTAGGACAAAAGCCTCAAAAGCAGGCAAAACGAACAAACCTGGAATTCCCCAGCATCTTTCTTTGTTCTGAGGATGCACACACAGGTGAAGCTGTGTGGTGGAGCAGCTATTACACTGCACTACCAGGGCTACCATTCTGACCTATTTCCAGCTGAAACATCAGTCTGACCTGGGCTCAAGTTACAGAACACTTTCTGGAGCATGCTGATCGGACAAGAAGCCCCAGTCTGAAACCATCCTCCTCCTCCTCCACCACTAAAAAGGCCTATGATGCGCTGACAGCACAGGACTGGTATCATGTAAAGGGCTCTAAGTTTGAAAAAGAACTAGAGAACAGTACGATCACACAGGTCATGGACAACAGTTTTTGGATAACAGCCAAGAGCACTTCGATAATATCACTATCATAGGCCTACTTGCTGGACAATTAGTGTAGGCCTTATCCCCTACAAAATTCACCACGACAAACCTTGCAATGTTCCCTATCCTGCAGAAAACACCATGAAATTTCCCTTTTTAAAATACACCATCATCAACAGAGATGTAACACCGATATGAGGATGAAAACTAACAAGAATGGCCTGAACACGGATTCCCACTTACGACAGAAATCGGTGAATTTGCTTCAACAATGTTTACTTTCTCTTTTATTATCAGTCTGGAGTTTGTGCCTGCTTTCACTCTCTCAGCTGGGGACAGAAGTGCCACTGGGCCTGCAGCCAGACATGAATTGACACTTTCATTTCAAGAGCACTACTAAGCTGTATTTCATGAGACATGACAAGTTGACATCCTATACCTAAGTGTCACCTCAATATCACCACTTTTTCTGACAAACAAGCTATATGCTACAATAGATAAGAAAAGAAACTAGGCCACAGGTCATGAGTAAAGTTCTCCATGGGCAAGTATGATTACTTCTGTTCTGTAATGAGATCATGTGAGGGATTTTCATGCCTCAATCACAACATCCAACATGTCCAAGGCAGGCAAAATGCCAGATTTTTTGTCATTTTAATTGGCAGGTTCTAGAGTGAAGTGAAATTAAAAGCCAACACAGAACTCATGAAGACGATCCAAAAAATCATCCAGGACCGAGCCAAGGGGATCCTTGTTGTGCCCAATTGGCCAACCCAACCGTGGTTCCCGGTGGTACACAAACTCTGCGTGCAGGAACCATTGGTGCTACAAAGAAACAGACGCCTACTATCTCTTCCCGGGGAGGACAAGGAACATCCGTTGTGGCAGAAGCTCACCCTGTTAGGGTGTCTTGTCTCCGGCAGTCACTCGAGAGACAGACGTATCACTGTTAATCATGTGAAACAGCTTTATCACTGTTTATTGAGGATGGAAGTGACATTGGTGCAGTGTTTGGACCAAGTATGAACCAAAGTGAAAAATGTGAATCAGTCATGTCAGTGTCAGCCTCATCAGCGACTTCAACAGCATTGTCACCACCAGCGCAGTCACAGCGTACTGTACTACAAAACTAATTAGCAATCAGAATGTTCCCTGAAAGTTCAAAAATCTGCAGGACCGAATCTCTGAACGCTGGGGTCTGGGTTGAACAACAAAGAGCTCATAACATTTCCTTCCCCAGAAGATCCAGCATCGTAATTCCACCTCGAAGAACCGCTAACAACTGCGGTCATGATAAGTGATGACACCACTGGGAAATTAACGCCATCAGATAGATAATTTCCCAAGAATATCACTAATATTTGTTGCCTTCAATCTGCTGTGAATGCAGTTAACACTGTGGTCATTTGCTACACTAAGTGATCTCGTAAAATCTAGATGAGGCAAGTTGTGACAAAAACGATAAGTGTAACTTGTGGTGGGTAGTGTCAAAAATAGGACTCTGACTCAGAGAATCATGTGTTCAATCTTCTTCCAAACAATCCTTGACTGAGGCTGCATTGCAGCAATGGTATCTTCTCATTATGCCCTTTCCCAATTCTCCCTCCAAAGGTTCTTAGGGTTAGGGCCAGGGTAGCTTTTGAGCTCATATCGGGGGTGATTTCAGGAAAAGGCAAATCATGGGAATGAATCCTCTAGCTCTAGCAAATGTCTGAATCACTGCTGACTGATAAGTTGCTGAGCTTCATCCGTTATTACCCCTTCATGATTAGACTCGAGGACATCCTGACATCGAGGATTTCATCCCCTATTACATGTAGGCGTACCTGGTAGGCCTATGGCAAAAGAAAACCTCATCTCATCTTCTAGCAATTTGATTGAAACCACAAATATAGCAAACAAAACAAGCGATAACATCTCCATCATATTTCATTTCCTGACAACAATGACACAATCAGGGAAAGTGAATAGAACAGGATGATGTACCAGAACAATATCGATTAGGACTTCATGGAAAACGGACTCGTGAATATTCTGGTGGTAAATCTATGGCCATAGAGGAATAAACCGAGTAATTACCTGATGTAAATGGCCTGTCTGATGACAGGGGAAGAGGATTAATTGGCAAATACTTGCCTATCAATCAATTGATGCAATCGACATTGGATGACCTTCACCCTGGCCATTACCCAAAGCTGCTAGACCCACTCTTCCATCTGAAGGCCCATACTGAGCACGGCCATGAATGCAAATGTGACAAAACTTTTGTTCTTTCACTTTCAGTTTGCTACTCTGCTCATGGACATTGTTTTTTCCATGTATGTGGTCCGGTAATGGGCCCGAATCCATTTTACTGCCCCATCTCTTGATTTTTAAAGTTCACACTGTCTACAATTTACAGCAAAGTAACCCATCCATTCAACCACATCAACAGCCTGAAGATGGTCATAAACTACTACTCAACATGGCGGGCTATCTTATCCAAGTGTAGCGATAATCTCAAGATTTGCCAAGCGATGTACCCTGTCAATTTATTGAAGAGTAAATCAATAAGAACACGCTGGACTACACCACACCAATATAAATGCTAATATCCTCAAGAGATGAAATTATCAACCCCTTGCTCAAGTAGACACCATGATGAGCTCACCTGGCCGAGGCATGACCACACAGTGAAATTGACAGCCACCTTGGCATTTCTGGATTAGCTTTTTGACAGTCTGTCTGGAAACTTCAATGAGTGGAAATGGTCGTAAAACAGGAGGATTACCCATTCCCACTTCAGTCATGTCAATGACATGAACGCATATCTCTCAATTTCCAATTTGTCTGACATGAATGCACCTTCCCAGTGACTAAGTTACGTTTTGTCTTCTTTATCTGCCAGTACATGTCTGACTTAATGTTGCACAAAGATGCAAGCAAGTGGGCACAGCCACAGGAACTTGCTTACTGGGCTGACAGAGTCCTTACCCCTTGGTTTTAGGCTAGCATCTTGCTCTGCATCAGGGTAAGCCTGCTTGTCATATGAGCATTATGCTGATGACGGCACACTGGGTGTCAAGGCACCACCAGTCCTTTTGGTCCACTTTTCCTAAAATTGGGACATCTAGGTCTCGAGAG
>NMRB01000388.1:227076-243760 GCA_002633025.1 Notospermus geniculatus
TTTGTCCCCACACCCCCTGAAGGCCCGTAATTTGAACTTCAATGCCGAACATATACTTACTTCTTTCCGTTTTTCTCGGTGGGAAGGTCAGAGATTCATTATGACCCTAGCTGTGGGAAGTATTACGATGATATCTGTAACGAGAAAGTATGAATAAATGAAGAAATTGTCCACATGTAGTGCAAGTGATTGTGACAGAAATGAGGACCAAAACGATATATTTTTGTCTGGAAATACGACCAGGGATTAGCGAGCTTTCTATGTGACAAAAAGGTAGAGGTGCGAATAACCAAAGTATTTGGAGGAATGTTTAGGCCTACGAAGTAGCCTACTAGTAGAAGAGAACGACTGACTATCTTCAAATCTGATGCCACCTAAGCCTTTTATAGACAAGGTAGGGAACTGTATTTCTAGATTCTGCCTATGTTTGACCAGATGATAAATCAGATTCATGTGTACATTTCATGTGCATACAACTGTACTACAATAATGTACAGTGCAAGTGCAACACTGGCAAGTTCAATGCCATGTTTCAATCAAGGAGCCTGAGCCACTCCAGGATGCCAGGTTCATCACCATCAAAATACCAGACTAACCTGGGTTGTCTATCTTCAGGCCTACTACATTAGGAATATGCACCAAACAATTAGGACAAAAGCCTCAAAAGCAGGCAAAACGAACAAACCTGGAATTCCCCAGCATCTTTCTTTGTTCTGAGGATGCACACACAGGTGAAGCTGTGTGGTGGAGCAGCTATTACACTGCACTACCAGGGCTACCATTCTGACCTATTTCCAGCTGAAACATCAGTCTGACCTGGGGCTCAAGTTACAGAACGCTTTCTGGAGCTTGCTGATCGGACAAGAAGCCCCAGTCTGAAACCATCCTCCTCCTCCTTCACTAAAAAGGCCTATGATGCATGACAGCACAGGACTGGTATCATGTAAAGGGCTCTAAGTTTGAAAAAGATCTGGAGAACAGTACGATCACACAGGTCATGGACAACAGTTTTTGGATAACAGCCAAGAGCACTTCGATAATATCAATCATAGGCCTACTTGCTGGACAATTAGTGTAGACCTTATCTCCTACAAAATTCACCACGACAAACCTTGCAATGTTCCCTATCCTGCAGAAAACACCATGAAATTTCCCTTTTTAAAATACACCATCATCAACAGAGATGTAACCGGACCGATATGAGGATGAAAACTAACAAGAATGGCCTGAACACGGATTCGCACTTACGACAGAAATCGGTGAATTTGCTTCAACAATGTTTACTTTCTCTTTTATTATCAGTCTGGAGTTTGTGCCTGCTTTCACTCTCTCAGCTGGGGACAGAAGTGCCACTGGGCCTGCAGCCAGACATGAATTGACACTTTCATTTCAAGAGCACTACTAAGCTGTATTTCATGAGACATGACAAGTTGACATCCTATACCTAAGTGTCACCTCAATATCACCACTTTTTCTGACAAACAAGCTATATGCTACAATAGATAAGAAAAGAAACCAGGCCACAGGTCATGAGTAAAGTTCTCCATGGGCAAGTATGATTACTTCTGTTCTGTAATGAGATCATGTGAGGGATTTCATGCCTCAATCACAACATCCAAGGCAGGCAAAATGCCAGACTTTTTGTCATTTTAATTGGCAGGTTCTCGAGTGAAGTGAAATTAAAAGCCAACACAGAACTCACTGTTAATCATGTGAAACAGCTTTATCACTGTTTATATAAACTGAGGATGGAAGTGACATGTTGGTGCAGTGTTTGGACCAAGTATGAACCAAAGCGAAATGTGAATCATATGTCAGTGTTAGCCTCATCAGCGACTTCAACAGAATTGTCACCACCAGCGCAGTCACAGCGTACTTATGAAACTAAATGACCAATCAGAATGTCCTCTGAAAGTTCAAAAATCTGCTGGACCGAATCTCTGAACACTGAAGTCTGGTTTGAACAACAAAGAGCTCATAACGTTTCCTTCCCCAGAAGATCCAGCATCGTAATTCCACCCCGAAGAACCGCTAACAACTGCGGTCATGATAAGTGATGACACCACTGGGAAATTAACGCCATCAGATAGATAATTTCCCAAGAATATCACTAATATTTGTTGCCTTCAATCTGCTGTGAATGCAGTTAACACTGTGGTCATTTGCTACACTAAGTGATCTCCTAAAATCTATAGATGAGGCAAGTTGTGACAAAAACGATAAGAGTGTAACTTGTGGTGGGTAGTGTCAAGAATAGGACTCTGACTCAGAGAATCATGTGTTCAATCTTCTTCCAAACAATCCTTGACTGAGGCTGCACTGCAGCAATGTATCTTCTCATTATGCCCTTTCCCAATTCCCCCTCCAAAGGTTCTTAGGGTTAGGGCCAGGGTAGCTTTTGAGCTCATATCGGGGGTGATTTCAGGAAAAGGCAAATCATGGGAATGAATCCTCTAGCTCTAGCAAATGTCTGAATCACTGCTGACTGATAAGTTGCTGAGCTGCATCCGTTATTACCCCTTCATAATTAGACTCGAGGACATCCTGACATCGAGGATTTCATCCCCTATTACTTTCAGGCGTACCTGGTAGGCCTACGGCAAAAGAAAACCTCATCTCATCTTCTAGCAATTTGATTGAAACCACAAACATAGCAAACAAAACAAGCGATAACATCTCCATCATATTTCATTTCCTGACAACAATGACACAATCAGGGAAAGTGAATAGAACAGGATGATGTACCAGAACAATATCGATTAGGACTTCATGGAAAACGGACTCGTGAATATTCTGGTGGTAAATCTATGGCCATAGAGGAATGAACCGAGTAATTACCTGATGTAAATGGCCTGTCTGATGACAGGGGAAGAGGATTAATTGGCAAATACTTGCCTATCAATCAATTGATGCAATCGACATCGGATGACCTTGACCCTGGCCATTACCCAAAGGTGCTAGACCCACTCTTCCATCTGAAGGCCCATGAACGTGAACGTGACAAAACTTTTGTTTATTTCAGTTGCCACACTGCTTACATGTATGAACAATGTTTTTCCATGTGCTCCGGAAATGGGCCCGAATCCATTTTACTGCCCCAACTCTTGATTTTTAAAGTTCACACTGTCTACAATCTACAGCAAAGTAACCCATCCATTCAACCACATCAACAGCCTGAAGATGGTCATAAACTACTACTCAACATGGCGGGCTATCTTATCCAAGTGTAGCGATAATCTCAAGATTTGCCAAGCGATGTACCCTGTCAATTTATTGAAGAGTAAATCAATAAGAACACGCTGGACTACACCACACCAATATAAATGCTAATATCCTCAAGAGATGAAATTATCAACCCCTTGCTCAAGTAGACACCATGATGAGCTCACCTGGCCGAGGCATGACCACACAGTGAAATTGGCAGCCACCTTGGCATTTCTGGATTAGCTTTTTGACAGTCTGTCTGGACACTTTAAAGAGTGGAAATGGTCGTAAAACAGGAGGATTACCCATTCCCACCTCAGTCATGTCAATGACATGAGGACATCTCTCATCCCAATTTGTCTGACGTGAATGCACCATGCCTTCCTAGTGCTTTTCGTCTTCTTCACGAGCCAGTACATGTCTGACCTAATGATGCCCAAAGATGTAATCAAATGGACACAGCCACAGGAACTTGCTTACTGGGCTGACAGAGTCCTTACCCCTTGGTTTTAGGCTAGCATCTTGCTCTGCATCAGGGTAAGCCTGCTTGTCATATGAGCATTACGCTGATGACGGCACACTGGGTGTCAAGGCACCACCAGTCCTTTTGGTCCACTTTTCCTAAAATTGGGACATCTAGGTCTCGAGAGCCAACAAAGCCAAGGCTGTAAGGAAAGGACAAAGCCTTGGACATCAAGTGAAATATCGTGGATAGGGCATTTGCAGACTACAACAAGCAAGATTTAGATAACAGCAGCAGTGCAGCCATCTATAGGACAATCCATTACACTGACAAATGATGCAGATTGTAGGAATGGATATGAAAGCTACTGAGCGGAGAGGAGTGTGGCCATCTATAGAAGAACAGTAGAACTGAATGTACAAGGCAGTATCACAGTAGACCTTTGAACCATGTCCGCAGCCTGGTTGCTGACTCTCATGTTGCCATCTACAATGCAATAACAGAACTGCTCAGGAGCAGCGGTATTCATGAACTGAAGATTGGCTGAGGACAGAGACTGGCACCAGATAGAACAGAATGACAACAGAACTACTGATAAGTGATATCCTGAACTCTGCTGATAGAGAAAGATCGACCGATACCTCAGGTATTTATCTAACAATGACAGCAAATAACATGATCATAAAATGAGGTTTTCAATGTTATCTCTTTCAGGTTATGATGGAACTGCAATTATGGCCATCATGAAGGCTGGAAGATGAAGAAAGGTAGGATGGCATGATCTCATTTTGTCAAATCAGCTTCGCATACCAAACTGGCAGCTGCCATACTGTACTTGGAAATGTTTAGTCAAAATGAATAATCAACCCACTTGAAACATCTGCTGGGGAATCATTTATGACATGTTGTTGGCAAACATTGAAGTATTTTTATGACCCAGAGTTTGACCTGAATTTTGATAAATCCAAACAAGGCCAAAGTCGATTACCTATTTATATTGCGAACACTGTCAGGAGCAGCACAGGAGCACTTGACCCAGGCCCAGGGTCCAATTCATTTCATGGTTTGGTAGCTCTCTCTGAAATATTCTGCTGTCCGTCCTTAACCTGTTAGTCGGCTGAGGGTTCCAAGATGTCTCTTATCCAAGCGGCATCCAACAAATTGAGACAACCTACATGGCGACAATTCAGCCTTCAAAGCATCATCTATTTTGTGCTGTCACAGACAATGGAACTACTTCAAAACCTACTGGGGCACGGGTTCAAAGTGTCTCGAGTGCCAGTGTCAAAACACCGATCTTTTTCAAGAAGTGGAGACAAACTGCTTCAGAAAAATTCAGCAGGCAGGATGCATTTTCAGAATCACCACGTTGCAGCATTTTAGCATATGAAGTACCGACGCATGCTGTGAGTGTGAGAGACACACATGGGACATGACAACACATGGTGTGTGTACTATGAAATAACTTTCACAAATTACTCTTTGTCTGATACACACTGACTGGGGATTCTTTGTTGTGTTGCCCATTACAACACTTGTCAATTTGGACAACGTGCAGAAGTTTGAACTGCTGTCCTAGTCAAGTGATGCTCGAGGAGTGTGAGGGGTTAGTGGTTAACGTGGTTAAAAGGGAAATGGTATCACCTATGGTGAGATTTGTCATGGCAACCTGAATGGCCTCCAAATGTCATGAATGTCGGGGAGATATGGGGGAGGTTTACATTATTCAATGAGTCCCTTCATTATGAAAACTGCTCTGCATCAGTCAATAGTGCAGTCATTTATTATTCAATCAGGTTCCAGCCAGGCTACAAGATCACAATAGAAGTTATGTGAACATTGCATCAATTATTTAGCCCTAATATAATAATATTTGTTTGATACTAGTACAGGCAGCTACACTGTCTGACTCAACCAGAATCCTAATGTAATAACCCACAACACGTAGTCAGCATGTAGAAAGATGCTAACTTTATCCATCCATCCAATTCAGCACAATCATTGAGGGGGTGAACAATGTATGATGCATGAATCAACCCAAGAAATGGTTTGGCTGCTGGGCCCTTGGCACTTTTCACACACCTCATGATGGCCATTTGTCTGAATGAACCCTATAATCCCCTGAAACCTTGCAGATGCAGATAGAATTGGAACTGTCATTCGTTGGGAAATAACTTCTACAGCCTAAATCTCGTCTGACAATTCCATCAGACCCATCATTTTACCTGGGTGGCAAATTTTTTGTCCAGGTGGTAAAACGCTTTTATTGGCTAGGTTGGCTGCTAAGCAAAAACAGTATGCAGGGAACACTGCCTTTATTCAGAGACTGGATTATCCATGGTAACAAGATCCAGACATCCCCACAGGACCAAAGAAGTCTGCGTCATGAGACAACAGAGATTAGCACTGGGATACTCCTTTGTCCCACACATCTCCTTTCATCTCTTTGTTCTTGACATGAAGCTGATGACTGAATGACACATCCTATAGCTTTGAATGAAGAGTAATCCGCATTGTCAGTGCTTTAGCGCTTTGTCAGTATGAGTACTGGACCTATAGACAAATTCCGAGATCTGCGCACTTCCGCCGAAATCGTAAACAGGACCTCGACCTGAAACCAGCTGATGTGACGCAATCCATGCTTCAGCAATGGTCGACTCTGACGCAACGTCGTCGAACTCACTGTCGTCACATGGTCGTGGGGTTCTCTGCATCACGTCATTCAGTTTCAGACCGAGGTTCTGTTTACGATTTCGGCGGAAGTGCGCAGATCTTTCTCGTTTTCGTCAATTTGGGATTTGTATATTGGCTGCTAGCTTCTCTCACATCTTCATGCATTGGTTTTACCTTCATTTCCATTCAGTCTCTTTGACAATAGACATGATAGAGCTCTCACATTGCAACTCTTTGTGACTGTCATAATCACTGCAGTCATGGCAGTTACATCAACAGGATAAGAGCAGCCAGTAATAGGAAAGCCAAAGCCTGACTGGGATAATCCATTCAGTTTGTGATGTATACAATTACTGTCATGACTGTAGGCCAGTACTATTTGTAGGCCTATGTCATACTGTGGTACGGTACCAACTGAAGAGAGAATGTTTCCATTCAGGACATCTGTTCTGAGGACCATTGGGTCAGTGCATGATGTTTAATTAATGCGACACTGCATTATCTGTACGAATTGTCTACAAAACTCAATCAGTACCGGCACCGAGTTCACATCTTTGTTCCTTCCTGTTTCTAGTACATTCTGAACTGTGGTGTCCAACTCTTTGAAAGACGGACAGCAACAGACTGACATTTATCACCAGACATAACTCTATCTTTATTACAGTTGTGTATAAGACAGAGTTATGTAAGGAAGATGGGGGAGGGGAAAGGAGTAGACCAGCAATGTTTATTCCCATGCTTGGAGTTGAATATGTTTCACATTGACACATTTGAAGGGGAATAGGCCCCTATGTAATTTTACATACAGATCACTAAAAGTAGGCCTACTATACTGTACCGGTAGGCTTAGGTTGGTTCTTTCTTTAGGCCTACATAATTATTACATATACATGGTCATTACGCTCATACAAGCTCATTCGTGTACACCTTCATTAGAGTATTATTCGAGGAAATTATATACCAGCACATAATTAAATGACACAAAATTACACTGTAATGTGCCATGGACACAGGGCCTGGGACATGTGGGAGAGCAACTCAACTCAGTGGTACTGATGTACTCAAACACATAAAAATACTTGGCACATCTCAGTGGCGGCGTTAACAATTTCACAGCCAGCTGCCTAAAATAGAAAGATGGATGAATAAAGAAGCTGAAAACAACCAAAACTTAGACCTAAAACCATCAGTAAAATCAGTACCGGTATCATCAATTGTGGTCAAAACAGAAAATGGTCCTACAAAACATACCGGTACCGGTACCAGTACAGGCTACCGGTAGCCTACTGGTATAAAAAGAGGCCTATACATCCACCTTTTGGGTTCTGGAGCAAAAACTACTCCACTGATTTTGGTTTTTATAAAGGAAGTGGCTAATTGTTACGATGATGCTTATTTTTACGACGATGCTTTTTTGAGTTTTTAGGAATTTAGGATTACCGGTAGGGATTAGGGTTTAGGGAGGGTTAGGGTTAGGGCTAGGGCCTATAGGCCTAGAGCAGCCGATAGGCCTAGCTGACAAAAAAGCTTTTTGTGCATTTCTTCATTTTTATAATTTTACATGCCGGAGCCCTAATTTAAAATTAATTTTAAAGGCCTAATAGGCTTGCAGGCTGACTCACTGGATGGATCTTTTCATCAATCCATCATTCTCAATCTCATGTTCAAATGACACATGAATGACAGAGACTGGATGTAGTGTAGGCTATCCGTCCATACTACACACACTGTGCTATGCTGTGTACAACACTCACCTGTCCTGTCCTCACATTTAAAACTTTCTGAGAATTTCTTTTCCAAAATGAACACTCACAAAGTTAATCCATGATAACCTGACTATTTCCCAAGCATGTATACCTGTTCAACTGAGTCATCAATATATTGATTAGTATAAAATAGTTCCAGGATATGCTAATATTGCGCTAAAAGATCGTGTAATCACTAGCTTGGCCGGTATCCCATCTGGCCGACACTACACATTTACTACAGACTGGATAGGCAGTGCGTGTACTACAGTTTAGAGTGAGGGGCATGAAGGGCAAAACTAGGTCAGCGTATAAGAGCAGTGCAGAGGAGGAACACAAAGGGCTATTTTTCATTCTGTGTGTACTCAAGCATGTCAAGAGCAATGTGAGTTTCCCCCAAGAGGCCTACTGCTATTATTCATTGAACAATAGCAATTCATTGAACAATAGCAACAGGATATTGTTCAAGGTTGGATTACTCCTATTCATTAAGAACAATAGGCATAAGCTGAAATAAGGCCATTGTTTTAGGTTGGATTAAACAAGGCCTAGGCTATTTGTGGGTCTTCTAATCTCAAGTGGAATTACATCAGACCCACCACTGTGGCAATATTCAACACATTATACCTATTCCATAACAACCTACTGATCGCATATGGCAGTTAGCAATGAAATAACCATAATGTACAGTAGGCCTCTACTGTGGTCTTTTGATCCAAATGTGTCAATAAGTTTACCAGGCCTTTTGAACAATAATCTACCTATGTCTAGCCCCTTAGCAGTATACTGGTACCGGAACCCTATTCAGAAAATTTTAAATTTTATGAAAAATTTGCCTGTGTGAATCAGGCTTTATAAACCAATGTGTGTTCTATAAATTGATTTTTGTCACGTCATTCATAGTTAAAATTGATTTGCGAACAAGTTTGTTTTTTTATATCACTGGAAATCAATCAAACACAGGTGCAGGCCTACTCACTATTGTACTATTGTGGAATTGAGGAGGTTAGGCCAATGCTTAGTCTGCGAGTCCCCCCCCCACACACACACACACACCTCCATATTTTGTTTGAGTCCGTTCCACACTGCATAAAATGGGCATGAATGAAGTTGATGTTTTTTTACCAATAAAGGTACGGGTATTATATCCCCACACATGCAGCCCATTCCGATTTGAATCCCTGGCTAGATTTTTGGCACAACAGAATAGGCTATAGTGAGAGGTTCGAAGCCCGATACAGTAGGCCTATAGATCCAACACCTTCATTCTTTATCTACCAACCAAATATGAGTAAACAAGAATACAGGCTAATTGCCTTTTTGTTTACCAACAAACCCTTGCTAGGAAATCACACCCAGGTGCATCGTCAAACCCTAATTCTAAGTACAAACATCTCACTCATACTGCAAACCCTCACAGATTCAGTAAGTGTAGTTCCCATGAGGAACCTCCTTGGGGCAAAGGGCATTTGGAGGTAAGGGGACCATTTTGAAGGATCTGCCAAACGAGATCCACGATCTATTCATGGCAACTAACAGGACAATATCAAGAAATTCCTGCCGATCAGTCATGCGTCCCGTTGACAATAGAGGATGTCTGGGGGACAGTTGACTGTTCCTGACTGAATCTTCATTCCCTGTTTTCATGAAGAGTTTTACACCAACTACCCTGTAGTTTTGCCATCAAATGTGAGTCACATTTTGCAGTTCTCAGCCAGAAATACGCAGGGAAATGATAGGGAACTGCAAACAATAATTACTGAACAATTTGTATTCCATTTCCATGTCTACACTCTATAGAATTGTGTGCTATTTTCAGGACACTTTGGTGCCACTCAAAATGCTGCCACAGACTCCAGTTCAGATACATTATATGCTATTCATACAAATGACTCAATGTGGACAATTGGAGACAAAAAATTACCGCAAGAGAAAATGCAAACAGTAATTAATGAACAATTTCCATTGCATGAGCTAAATTTTGATGTAATGTTCTTGTATGTGATGCAAGTTAATAGATTGGTGGCCATCTCAGTTGAGAAGGGATGTTGCTGGAACCACCCTGTATTTTGATAATTATTGCATACACCCCAAGGTCTCTTGTGCTGAAATCAACTCTGTCATTCATGACATCATCTGTTTTGCCACCATCATGAGTGACATAATCCATTATTTTCCTTCTGACATCATAACTACATATTGCATAATCAGCAGCTCATTCAACATCAAATGGAGTTGAAGCAGTGGTGCCATCTAGGTGGCAAATTATGACACTCAGCACGATTTCCCCTTAAATGCTGGCTGATTATTAGATTAGCCACAGGCCAAAAAATAGTGACAAATTATTCTGATGCAGGATGCAATTGTCCAGTGAGTAGGCAAAAACAATAAAGTGCAGTTACAATACCTCAGTTTTTTAGTGCAAATCATCACATTATTTGAAAACCCTATGCAGTACTGGCCTCTGTCAAAGAGACCGACCATTATGTATTTTAGGTAATGGGCACTGACCCTTTGATAAAAAGTGTAAATACACAATAATGACTTGACAAACAACATCCTCTATTGCTTTATTTGCTCAAAAAATACCTCAGAAACTTCACTCAGGAGGTCACACTGGTATGCAGCTATGATGCCTAGTGTGAGGTTTCGAATGTATGATAAAATACAATGGGGGATCATGTAAGTCTAGACAGACAATAGTTCTACAATACAAACATATATGAATGAAGGTCCAGGGGTCAACTCTCAGAAATCGCAACAAAAGGATCCACTAAGGAGTTCTTTATGCAAAAGCAGATGTCCAGAAGATAGCCTAGCAAGAAAGCCTCGATCAAAAAAACATTATTTGTTTGGAAAAAGGCCAATACAGGAATCGACTGAGACTGATAGTTTTATAATTCTTGTAGTTCCATTAAACAAACTGAGCTGACAACCATAAGCCCTTGCTGAAGAGTTACATGTTCTCTCTTGACAAGAATTATCATGAATAATAACAACAGAATCTAATGGAATTAGTTGGCAAATATGGCAATATTTATCATTTGATGATGAATGGCCATAGAAACAACAGTCACAAGTTGAAACCTCTCTCAATTATTTACACATTTTATGGTGGGAATAAAGCTACACTCAAGTCAGAAGGAAGAATATTGTCCTTGTTTATTATTTATTACTCATCACCGTATGTACTGAGCGTACCTCGTACTGGTCACGATATCTGAAAGAGGAGTTATCTCTTTTGCACAAATGTGTATTGGTCTGCAAGGATACATTTGTTTGCATCATTTCTGACCCCAACAGGCACTGTACCGGTAACTCTCATTCCGGTTCAGTGCAACTTGCTGAATAGGAGATATCAAGGGTGCAACCTGGCCACCAGACTTAGGCCTACCAAAGGACTGTCTGAGGAGAGAACGGGGAAGCCTCCCACTTGAAAATTTCAACCGTCAGATGTCTTTTCCTGAATGTTTCCACTGCACCACTCCGTCAGCCAGTGGTAGGGTGTGAAGGAATGCCTGCCCTAAACACCCATCAAAGACCTATTCATCATTGACAGGTTAACATTCCCACTTGAGCGATCATTACTGAAGCCATTTCCTTTTGGCACCGGAAATGCAGACCAATTAATGATGGATTGGTACGCAACCTCTGATAGCTCTGCTGTTTTTATTGTAGCCCTAAAATAAGAATCCTGACATGAATGAATTACGCAAACCATTCCACAGCAGTTTATTTTGGCTAAATCGACCCTATTTGGAAATATCAAGCATCCGATAATCATTATGTGGAAATTTATGCCCAGCATGCCCTCAATGCTTTTCTCCTTCAAATACCTCAAGAACATTACTCCTAAGTTCAGCCTAGTTTCTGGTGCATCGACACTGCTCAATGCACAGCCACCAGTGGTCTAGTTCACCTGAGTCTTTGTCCATGGCATGAAATGCACAGTTCCAAAGATAGACCAACGTTGCATATTTGAGGGAGAATTTGTCACCTGAATCAGTTTCAGCAAAGCACATTCTCATGGATACTTTCTGTTTAAATTCCCTAAATTTTCCCTCAAATTGCACAAATGGCTGACATTGCTCAAACAGCAGGTATCAAACTTCAGCCTGCAAAAGATTCGAGACAGAAATAGCTAAAAATGCAACAAATGTGCAATTTTAGTTTTTCCCAAAACTGTCATTTTACTGGTGGACAAAAGAATGCAATACAATCACTGCAACTGTAGCCTCTTTCTGAACCACCATCTGTCAATTGACAAATTGGTAACCATAACAGGCTTTCGAGTCAGCCATGCGTGACTGAAAAGCATTGTCCCCCCACAGGAGGCAGACACTTTTTTCCAATCAGTATGTCTCTATACTTGTATTGATTCCCACTTAGGTAAAGTTCTGTCCAATATTGGGAACAGAAACCTCACAAAACCAATAGGAAGTGGGATTCCTGCAAGAAAGGCCCCAAAAGATGACCTATTCAATGACATTTCATTGAGCAAGAGAGAGGGTTGTGTCTGCATCAGTCCATCAGATTTAGTTTAACTCAAGCAAGTTAGATGGCAGCAGTGGTAGTGAATGGTTGTGGAAGAATTTCAGCCTAACCGCAAAGTTGGTTGGAATCAACCTCGAAGAAGCCAGTTGTCAGTACAATTGTCATTCATTATTGGTCATGCTTTACTACATTTATGACATGGAAAGCAAGACTAAGCATGACAGAAATGACAAATCCGACATGACAGATATCCTCCACAGTTCAACTTTATACAAAGCACCACTAATCAATCAAATTCGTTTTTAAACTCTACAGGTGATAAGATGCCTTGATTATATTGATCATCGACCATCCGTTATTGTACACAGAGGTTAATCCGACTACGCTGACAATTGCAAAAATTTTTATGCAAAATAATCAGTTTGGGAAGAAGGCAAATGAAATATTCATTGAATCTGGAGTGTGATATTTCATGAAAATAATCTTATTTATGTCCCAATAACTGTTTCACAGTGTGAAGTGCTTTTTGCACATCTCTGTTGTCTCTAGTGTCACTTCAATTGAATCTTTAATGAGGAAACTTTTTGTATTTCTATGCATAACATCAACAATTGCAGTTATTTTGGCGAGGAACTGTTGAAAATGGATGAGTAGCACAAGTCATTGAACCATCACCAAATTTTCCCATGGCTGGGGAATTAGTCCAGTTGTTTGCACTGACCTTCCTGGAGCAGTGACTTTCATGCCTCTGTGCTAGTTCCTAAAAGTTGACAGGATAATGACTGGGTTATCACCACTATCTGGGTTATCACCACTATCAGAGTGGTGCAGTGCCGGGTAACACTGGCAGCAGTCACTTCTGTGGGTTCCGGTTCAATCCCGGGTGACAATGAGGAGGCGGGTGAGGAGGGCGTCGTACTAGCACCACACAGCGTCGCTGCGAGCGTTGTGACAGAAATTTCTTTTTTCTAACATTATTTCAATTTACTTCTGGTCAGTTGACACTAAAACGTACATCATCTAGTAGTAGATGAAAATTTCTCTAATTTCATTGCTTTTTTCCTTAAAATGCCGAAATGGGATACTGATAAAAGCATACGTTTTGTCTCATTATTCCTGTAGAAAATGTACAGCTCATTTTCTCATGACGCAACGTCAACACCTAAAATGACTTCAATGGCGTTGCTGAGGTCACTTCGCTCGCAGCGCTGACCTGTCGGTATAAACTGAACATCGCCCTCCTCATTCTTCATGTGGCGCAGAGGGTAACTCTCTTTACAAACGCATGTTTTCTTGTGCACTCTGGTTTCCTCCTGCATTAAATTTGCCTAATATTTTCTGTAGAGCAATCCATATCGCACTCTGCTCTCGATTCAATAGCAAGCAGTCAACACTGACTTCCTCCTTTTTTACCAGTGGTACAATTTTAGGAGTTTCATCAGCCGCTGACTCCCGTGATGCTTTCCTTTTGGTCCCTCTTGCTCATCAACCTTGCCTGGTAAACAACAAAGGCGTGTTCGCACTAATAGAACCGGGACTTGATGATAAGGCAATGTTCCCTACCACAAACACCGACAAAATGACCAACACATCCGATTCCCAAATCACCTCACTCATCTTCAGAATAGCCATCAGAGCGTTCAAACAAATTATCCCACTGCCCTATCCAAAGCTATCCCCAACGCGCCAGCTCCATGGCTAAGTAGTGAGAACCCGGCGCAAGATGTAATAATTTATTCTAAATGATCAGATGCATTATGGATGGTGATATTGTTATGGCTAGCTGGCCACGGGTTGATTGAATTGCTAAGATAATGAATTAGATACAGCATGGCTTCAACAAGTTTGTGTACTGAGACAGACAGATAGCAATGGACAAACACATCGAGTGTACAGTAGAATTAGGCATACAATGATGTTGTATAACTACATCTGCAAGATAATTCTATGACTGTCAACACAAGCGAGCAAATCCTAATTTTCTCCCGTTCGCTTTGTTCAACGTGTGCATCCAACTCTAGCAACAGTAACCAGGCAATATTGGAGTGACAGAGAATCAGTAATGAGTCGCAGTAGATTTCCGAAACCAAACTACATGCCTACTCTCGGCATCCTCTGGAATGACAAACATAACTTTAATTGGGAGACATTCTCATCTCAGAGGTGCAATTTATTATGGTAGTCACTGAGGGTGTTTGATGACTATTTGAGAGGGCCAGCAGCGTATCCGTCGCACAATGAAATCTACAGTCCAAAAGATGCAATGGCCAATGACTTCCTTTTGAGTGTCGACCTCATTTCAGTTAAAGCCCCACTGTATTGAATGTGAAAAACGCAAATCATCGCCGTGATTCTCGCACGACGTCAGCGTAGTGTAAAATGTACTACGCTCTGTCAGAATACATTAGAGCTCTCTCTGCAGTTTTTTCCAATGCGTGCTGAAAACTAGGCCTTGATTCTCTGAAGTACGCATCAGACATGCATTTTGGGGACCTTCACGAGGCTATGGGACCTCTATCTGCACTCTCCTAACTTTTTGAAAATATCGTAAAATTCAATACTGTGGGGCTTTAAAATGACTTTCATCAAACTTGGAATTTAGACAAATCACTTCATTCCAGTTGAAAAATTGATGATACAACCCTTTCCTATGGAAAACCACAAATAATAAATGTCTGTAGTGCCGATACTTATCTTTAGCTTAGCAAGTGACCCTGGAGCCTAGGTTGATACATGATCAATATGCGCGAAATGAACACTCCTTTTCAAATGTTACAATTGCAGCTAAAAATGTAAAACTACTGTATAAAAATGTCAATAGCAGTGGATAAATGCCAAGTCAACAGAAAATGATACCTGCTCATCAAACAAAAAATGACAGCACTCAAAATGATGAGTAGACTTCTCGAGAACCGTTCGACATTGTTGCGCCATCCATCCATGCCATGAGAACGCCGAGATCAATCCTGTATATCTGGCAGGAAATCAGCTGAACATGCAGCACTATCTACTCCTCATTGATCTGTACCACAGGCAAGAGTACTTCACCCGCCGGCGCGATGGATTCTCGTCACTAACACCAACGTATTGGAATGATGCATGACAATTGGCAGGCACGCAAATGGTTTTGAAAAAATCCTACCATCATACCAGCTTCTGTATTCCCAGTTGTGTATGAACTTGCAACAGCAGCCTTAAAAACATTTCATATTCGGTGTATGGCAGTCACAGAATCAAACCCTTGGGATGAGGTCAATTAAACCCCGAGCATCCATCAACACCGGAAGTTTCCCCGATGTAAGGAAAAATATATTTCCTGCTGAGGCTTTTTAAATAGGGTTGAAACCAAAAATATTGTTTCACCATTGGGAACCATACATCACACCAAAACCAAAATTCATCAACATTGTGTAGATTGGTGACAAATTATCCAGCACAGAGCTCAATTTTCGAGTCTAGAATAAGTGTTACATTACAATACAAAAAGTAATTAGCGTAGCGCTCAATACAGCCAGCACATATATACATATTATACATATTCTTGAGTGCTCTGGTAATGAAAGCACTCCTTAAGTATCCAGATACTCCAAAAGGAGTGTTCTGTAGGCAGATATATCATCACCCATGTAACGGATAGACTGATATGCTATGGAATGATACGCCAACTCCTCTGACAGCATCAAATTCTGACCTTTGTCTCTGGGGACTAAATATAATACAGCCTCCCTCCTGTAAGGATTAATTTCCTGGAGCATAATATGGTATAATTGGGAAGAATCCTCCAGGATGAAAGTGGAGACGACAAATAGATTTTCCTCTCATTTTTGTCGCAGCGTGCAAAAAATGAATCAACGTCAGCCATGGTATAATGTCATCATAAGAGACAAGGGACAATGTGTAATGGACTATCTTCCTCTGTGTTAGATTAGGGCAAACAAAACAAATTCCATTGTTTTGGTTTCATTTTGCTTACCCGCTCCAACAGAGGGCAAATGACCATTTCTGCCAACTAGGTACTCCTGAATACCTTGGTAGGTGAGCCAATTGAGGCAAAGAGTCTTATAGCCAGTATCTCATGTCAACAGTGAAGATTGGCCCTAGGACC
>NMRB01000388.1:245140-260081 GCA_002633025.1 Notospermus geniculatus
AATGTTTCCACTGCACCACTCCGTCAGCCAGTGGTAGGGTGTGAAGGAATGCCTGCCCTAAACACCCATCAAAGACCTATTCATCATTGACAGGTTAACATTCCCACTTGAGCGATCATTACTGAAGCCATTTCCTTTTGGCACCGGAAATGCAGACCAATTAATGATGGATTGGTACGCAACCTCTGATAGCTCTGCTATTTTTATTGTAGCCCTAAAATAAGAATCCTGACATGAATGAATTACGCAAACCATTCCACAGCAGTTTATTTTGGCTAAATCAACCCTATTTGGAAATATCAAGCATCCGATAATCATTATGTGGAAATTTATGCCCAGCATGCCCTCAATGCTTTTCTCCTTCAAATACCTCAAGAACATTACTCCTAAGTTCAGCCTAGTTTCTGGTGCATCGACACTGCACAATGCACAGCCACCATGGTCTAGTTCACCTGAGTCTTTGTCCATGGCATGAAATGCACAGTTCCAAAGATAGACCAACGTTGCATATTTGAGGGAGAATTTGTCACCTGAATCAGTTTCAGCAAAGCACATTCTCATGGATACTTTCTGTTTAAATTCCCTAAATTTTCCCCCAAATTGCACAAATGGCTGACATTGCCCAAACAGCAGGTATCAAACTTCAGCCCGCAAAAGATTCTACGAGACAAAAATAGCTAAAAATGCAACAAATGTGCAATTTTAGTTTTTCCCAAAACTGTCATTTTATTGGTGGACAAAAGAATGCAATGCAATCACTGAAGCTGTAGCCTCTTTCTGAACCACCATCTGTCAATTGACAAATTGGTAACCATAACAGGCTTTCGAGTTAGCCATGCGTGACTGAAAAGCATTGTCCCCGCACAGGAGGCGGACACTTTTTTTCCAATCAGTATGTCTCTATACTTGTATTGATTCCCACTTAGGTAAAGTTCTGCCCAATATTGGGAACAGAAACCTCACAAAATCAATAGGAAGTGGGATTCCTGCAAGAAAGGCCCCAAAAGATGACCTACTCAATGACATTTTGAGCAAGAGAGAGGGTTGTGTCCGCATCAGTCCATCAGATTTAGTTTAACTCAAGCAAGTTAGATGGCAGCAGTGGTAGTGAATGGTTGTGGAAGAATTTCAGCCTAACCGCTAAGTTGGTAGGATTGAACCTCGAAGAAGCCAGTTGTCAGTGCAATTGTTATTCATTATTGGTCATGCTTTACTACATTTATGACATGGAAAGCAAGACTAAGCATGACAGAAATGACAAATCCGACATGACAGATATCCTCCACAGTTCAACTTTATACAAAGCACCACTAATCAATCAAATTCGTTTTTAAACTCCACAGGTGATAAGATGCCTTGATTATATTGATCATCGACCATCCGTTATTGTGCACAGAGGTTAATCCGACTACGCTGACAATTGTTCAAAAATTATTATGCAAAATAATCAGTTTGGGAAGAAGGCAAATGAAATATTCATTGAATCTGGAGTGTGATATTTCATGAAAATAATCTTATTTATGTCCCAATAACTGTTTCACACTGTGAAGTGCTTTTTGCACATCTCTGTTGTCTCTAGTGTCACTTCAATTGAATCTTTAATGAGGAAACTTTTTGTATTTCTATGCATAACATCAACAATAGCAGTTATTTTAGCGAGGAACTGTTGAAAATGGATGAGTAGCACAAGTCATTGAACCATCACCATAAATTTTTCCATGGATTGGGAATTAGTCCAATTGTTTGCACTGACCTTCCTGAAGCAGTGACTTCATGCCTCATGCTACACTCAATAATTCAGTTGTATTGGCCTCCGCTCGAAGCTGTCACCCTCAACCACTGAAACACTTTCCTTCTGCTGTACAATAAATTTGCCTAATATTTTCTGTAGAGCAACACATACCGCGCTCAGCTGTAGCAAGCAGTCAACACAGACTTCCTCCTTTTTTACCAAAGGTACAATTTTAGAAGTTTCATCAGCTGCTGACTCCCATCATGCTTTCCTTTTGGTCCCTCTTGCTCATCAACCTTGCCTGGTAAACAACAAAGGCGTGTTCACACTAATAGAACCGGGACTTGATGATAAGGCAATGTTCCCTACCACAAACACCGACAAAATGACCAACACAGCTGATTCCCAAATCACCTCACTCATCTTCAGAATAGCCATCAGAGCGTTCAAACAAATTATCCCACTGCCCTGTCCAAAGCTATCCCCAATGTGCCAGCTCCATGGCTAAGTAGTGAGAACCCGGCGCAAGATGTAATAATTTATTCTAAATGATCAGATGCATTATGGATGGTGATATTGTTATGGCTAGCTGGCCACGGGTTGATTGAATTGCTAAGATAATGAATTAGATACAGCATGGCTTCAACAAGTTTGTGTACTGAGACAGACAGATAGCAATGGACAAACACATCGAGTGTACAGTAGAATTAGGCATACAATGATGTTGTATAACCACATCTGCAAGATAATTCTATGACTGTCAACACAAGCGAGCAAATCCTAATTTTCTCCCGTTCGCTTTGTTCAACGTGTGCATCCAACTCTAGCAACAGTAACCAGGCAATATTGGAGTGACAGAGAATCAGTAATGAGTCGCAGTAGATTTCCGAAACCAAACTACATGCCTACTCTTGGCATCCTCTGGAATGACAAACATAACTTTAATTGGGAGACATTCTCATCTCAGAGGTGCAATTTATTACGGTAGTCACTGAGGGTGTTTGATGACTATTTGAGAGGGCCAACAGCGTATCGCACAATGAAATCTACAGTCCAAAAGACGCAATGGCCAATGACTTCCCCTTTTGAGTGTCAACTTCATTTCAATTAAAATGACTTTCATCAAACTTGGAATTTAGACAAATCACTTCATTCCAGTTGAAAAATTGATGATACAACCCTTTCCTATGGAAAACCACAAATAATAAATGTCTGTAGTGCCGATACTTATCTTTAGCTTAGCAAGTGACCCTGGAGCCTAGGTTGATACATGATCAATATGCGCGAAATGAACACTCCTTTTCAAATGTTACAATTGCAGCTAAAAATGTAAAACTACTGTATAAAAATGTCAATAGCAGTGGATAAATGCCAAGTCAACAGAAAATGATACCTGCTCATCAAACAAAAAATGACAGCACTCAAAATGATGAGTAGACTTCTCGAGAACCGTTCGACATTGTTGCGCCATCCATCCATGCCATGAGAACGCCGAGATCAATCCTGTATATCTGGCAGGAAATCAGCTGAACATGCAGCACTATCTACTCCTCATTGATCTGTACCACAGGCAAGAGTACTTCACCCGCCGGCGCGATGGATTCTCGTCACTAACACCAACGTATTGGAATGATGCATGACAATTGGCAGGCACGCAAATGGTTTTGAAAAAATCCTACCATCATACCAGCTTCTGTATTCCCAGTTGTGTATGAACTTGCAACAGCAGCCTTAAAAACATTTCATATTCGGTGTATGGCAGTCACAGAATCAAACCCTTGGGATGAGGTCAATTAAACCCCGAGCATCCATCAACACCGGAAGTTTCCCCGATGTAAGGAAAAATATATTTCCTGCTGAGGCTTTTTAAATAGGGTTGAAACCAAAAATATTGTTTCACCATTGGGAACCATACATCACACCAAAACCAAAATTCATCAACATTGTGTAGATTGGTGACAAATTATCCAGCACAGAGCTCAATTTTCGAGTCTAGAATAAGTGTTACATTACAATACAAAAAGTAATTAGCGTAGCGCTCAATACAGCCAGCACATATATACATATTATACATATTCTTGAGTGCTCTGGTAATGAAAGCACTCCTTAAGTATCCAGATACTCCAAAAGGAGTGTTCTGTAGGCAGATATATCATCACCCATGTAACGGATAGACTGATATGCTATGGAATGATACGCCAACTCCTCTGACAGCATCAAATTCTGACCTTTGTCTCTGGGGACTAAATATAATACAGCCTCCCTCCTGTAAGGATTAATTTCCTGGAGCATAATATGGTATAATTGGGAAGAATCCTCCAGGATGAAAGTGGAGACGACAAATAGATTTTCCTCTCATTTTTGTCGCAGCGTGCAAAAAATGAATCAACGTCAGCCATGGTATAATGTCATCATAAGAGACAAGGGACAATGTGTAATGGACTATCTTCCTCTGTGTTAGATTAGGGCAAACAAAACAAATTCCATTGTTTTGGTTTCATTTTGCTTACCCGCTCCAACAGAGGGCAAATGACCATTTCTGCCAACTAGGTACTCCTGAATACCTTGGTAGATGAGCCAATTGAGGCAGAGTCTTATAGCCAGCATCTCACATCAACAGTGAAGATTGGCCCTAGGACCTTCTTACTGCAAGCCATCAATCCAAACTACTATGCCACAACATGAAATTTGTCCCTATCAGGCAGCCCCATCGTGATGAGCGTGGGACCTATCAAAGTTTTCAGCCAACAGGATCTAAACCTCAGTCATTTTGAGGCAGGAGCCACTGAACAACTGATTCCACCTTGTCACAAGACTCTCCCGCGAGCGAATTTACCATTTTACATTTGTTAACCCAAGAGAACACAGACTCCTAAGCAGGGTATAAAAAACAGACACAGATTGAAAAATTGCAACAGTTGACATCAAAGTTGATGATGAGAACACAAAGAGGTGAACAAAATCTAAGATCACATAGAAAACCCACACAAGAGGATCACTGTTTGCAAGTAGGTCTTCCGCCCACTGAAATATGTGACAATCAGAGTTGCTTGTCGTCATTCCTGACTCCATTTTACTTCGTCCTTGGTTTTGAATAATCATATTTCAAGAGAATCATGAAGGTTTATCTGTTCGGGTGGAATGTAATCCATTGAGTATTCAACTTTTTATTTGGTATTTTCAAGATTAATACTCAAAGGAAAACATTTGAAGAGACCCCACCAGCATGGAAGAAAATATGGAGAGTCAAGTCTTGCCCAGACATTCATCAAGAATATTCTCCAATGATGTTTGTTAATCTGAAGCAGAACATGGTACCAACGACCATACCACCCAATTTAGCCCTGGGTCAACTTGAGAGTCAGCATACTACTGCTTCCAGAAATGGTCCATTTTTGAAGATTTTACCTTTGTAAGCAAAGTTTTACACTGCTTTGAAGAAAAGTACGTTGCATTGCAGAAAATTCCATGTCAACAAAGCAGGAAACACTGAACTTATACCTTTAAAACTGGATCCATCAAAGGTTAGCAAGACACAAATAACCAAGCAATGTAGACAACTGTATAAGATTCGAGACAAGTAAGACATAATAGAGTGACATTCTAAAGCCATGATCTTCCACAGAAAGAAACACCAACATATCTACGATTATCTCTTACATCCTGTACACTGATTAGACAGATCACTTTCAAATCAACTTTAAATAGTGCAACAAAGAAAGATGTCTTCCTCTGGGATGTCTTTGAAGGGATGATATTAGCTATCTTTTGTGTACATTGTATGCCACTCTGTGAGATACAGGTTATCAGAATATCAGGTGACTCCCGTATCTACGTCAACAAAGAGATGATCACAGACAATAATTACTGTGTAGATGACGTCACATGTGAAACCTTATACCAAGATACAAAACGACTGTTGATTTCCTCCATCTCCTGTTTTAAAAATGGCAGAGATGAACAAGCTCGCTGAGCCAATGCAGCATTTGCAAAATTCATTCAGCAAAGGTGAAGATGCGGTAAACTTTTGAAGGTTCCACATCAGCATCTGAAAAGGAGACCTGAACATAAGGGAAATCTGCCTTTCACTAATACCTACCACACACAAGGGCTCGACAGTTTTCAGTTGTTGCCGACCCCTCGCAGACATGACCAGTGGCAATAGCCTTGAACTCTTGTGTCTTTGTGTGTGTGTAGTAGGCTTAAAAACGTTTACCTTTTGGCAGGTATGGAATCATCGTTGCCCCCTTCATCAGGTGACTGGCAGTTAGGGAAGGTTGACAGTTGACTACCAGCAACAGGATTCTCCAACAATCTGAGCACTGATGCTGTCAATCATGTAGAGCCAACATCATGAAAAAGGCAAAACAAATACTCCATTTAAATGGCTCATTGCTGCTAATCACTCCCTCAGTGATGCATTACAAAGCCAAATCATTGCTAAAGAGCTTCATCAACTAAATATGTCTTTTGTTGATTGCAATTTTCTTTTCCGATCTCTCCACATCTCTCTTCATAAACGAAAGTAATGACATCATTGTCGGTCCATTGATTTTCTAAGCGGTCAATAAAAGACAGTAATGAAAACGTTGGTGTGGGATTTTCTCAGAATCATCGCGTCACTTTTCATGTCTCAAATTGATCTTCTGATCAAAGTGATTCAGAATTTCCTTCCACTACAAGTCCCCATCCTCTACCCCCATGGCTGACAGACACGAGTTGTTAGGTCACACCAAAAGGTCTACTCAGGCTGATGAAGGTTTGCATCTTCCCCTGTGAAGTTCAAATCATCCTACGTCCTGAATTACGCCACTGCATGTCAATTTCTTTTTTTAGAGAAGTGGCAAATGACGAGGTACTCATGTCATGTTGCTAATCATGACCTACACCAAGGCCCCTTTATTTGGCTCCACTTCCACAGCATGAATCAGAAACCTTCAGATGAAAAACTCATGCATTTTACAGGCTGGCATTTTTGAACGACAGCTATTAAGTTAGCTCAAAGAACATCAAGACATTCAAGTGGAAGTTGGACTTGCGTGTGTTGAATATATCATGAATCTTCAAACCCTATGAAGATTCCATCAAATGTCACAAATACATTTCCATATACTGAATACCATGTCCACGGAGAAGAGAGTAGGCTGGATTAAACTGGAATTTTTGGTCGCCAATGGCAACATATAGCCAAGTCACTCTTGTTTTCACTATCTGTTGTCAACAGGATCAAAGGAGGAGAGGATCTGATGATATTACCTGGGATCAACACTTTTTTTGCACCAGAGAGGAAAGGATTGCTGCATGAAGGCAGAAAAGCCGGAACAGTGTTTCAAATAACAATGCAATGTTAGTCCTTGTGCATTACCATGCAACCTTGGATTTCATCTCCTAACCCGTCGGAGAAGGAGCCACTGCACGTATCTGTTAAGAGATGGCCTAGGGACAATCTCACATTTACTCTGTCCATCCAAGCCTGAGACACAAGAAATCTGTCCATTATTTCACACCTCTGACTATGATCCCATGCCAGAACGAAGACAAAACCCCAATCAAGATGTTTCACGTCTCAATCTAACCGTAAACCCCAGAAGAAACATATCTTCATGATGGATTACCAAGCGTAACAGCATGTTGCCAATATACAGTTATTGCCAGTCATTTCCACACTCTCTCTAGTCAATAACACTGCAGTAGGCTTCCACGCTTGACATTTCTGCTCATAGTCCCAGTGTACAACGCAGCAACGATCTTGATCTATGGACACAGCAAATGAGCCAGCAACTGTAGAGCTGCCATTGGCAGGGATATGTCACATAGAATAAAAGGAAGGCCAGCTTAGTTTGGCAAGGAGCGAGCCTAGCCGCCACATGTGGCAAGCTGCCCAATCAAGTAAATTAGTCGTGACTGGGCCAGGAAGCCATATATCTTACCAACAAGGTTGGCAATCAGACCTTAACTGGATGTGGCTTGTGATTCATACGATTAACTTACACTGCCTCAAGATGAGAACATGTCTCAATCTCAGATTCTCCATTTTCTTATGTAAAACATTTCAAACGTTATGAAATATCCAATACTCTTTTGCAACTGGTGCGGAAGCAAGACAAGGGTATTGTAGCTGAATCAGGAGTCATGGAAATCTGCTCTATGGTGTGCTCCACCGAAAAAACTTAGATTTCCCGTCACTCATAACTTAATTGAAAATGTACTGTTCATGCAACAGCCACATATTAAGCCTGTTTAAAAATTTAATTAAAAACTGCAGCAATTTGCCAATACACCCATCAAACACGGCATCCTTTTTTTCATAACCTTCATTGGCACGAGTAAGCACTTCAATCCAGTCCCCTGTACACCCCGAGATGAAATTAATTTGTAATGTAAATTTACAGTAGTGATTCGGGTCGAGATGAAGCCACCATGGGACCAGTGCCATGAATATTGACAAGGACTGCCATGTCGGTTGTATCTTCCTGATTTATCTGTTATGAGAAACAGTCGATATACAAATAGTCTACGGGGTGTTGGAGGACTAGACCGATTCATCATGTCTTATCGGCAGGCCAGCTACAAGGCTGATATGCCATGGGCTGACAGCGCATTGATCCAAAGTGCTAGCTACATCTAGTTGAGCTCTAAAGACTAAACAAGCAACAAGTGCCCCATAGAGTCATGCTCTAACCACTGAATTGTTGATAGAATCACGCCTGAAATTTGGACGGTAATAATCGTTGCTCTTCATTGGTGGTTGATATCAGAGGCAATAGTTAGTTCTCGCAATGGCCCAGTTAGAAGACTACAACAACAATAGCGAGGATTCCTGCCATTGCTAAGCCAACTTGAATCATCGCTAAGTGCTGTCGTAGGCCTAACCAGGCCGTTGCAAAAACTCACTAATACTGTAAAGCAGGAAAATTTCGCGTGCAGGAAATTTTCGCGAATTTCGCAAGAGTGTATGAGTCGCGAAAATAAATACATGCAAGTGATAATACAGACCGTGAAAAAAAAAATGAAAAAATGGCAGAGACTCGCGAAAATATCCTGCCGCGAATATGTCTATAATTCTTGATTCGCGAACATTTCCAGCCCCGAAATTATCTTGCTTTACAGTAAGGTGATCACACCATTCATTATGTGTACCCAACTTGATAATTTGTACAGAGCAACTTGGAAAAGCACATTACAATATATTGTACTGGTAACCAATGGATTTCGATCATGTTCCCGTTTAAGCATATTGGCATTTGAAAAAGTGCATAAAAGATGGGATCTGTTTTCAGTCATTAGAGATCTCACGAGGATGTAACAAGTGCAGGCATTTGGCCTTGGATTCCTTAATATGACACAAAATCAATGAGGCACAAGGAAATGTCAGAGGAGTTACAGGGTACACCCGGCTCAGACTCTTCCCAAATGGAGCGTATACTCTAGGGCTGTCGGAGTGGTGTAGTGGGAATATTGGCATCTGTCACATCTCAGGTTCCGGTTCAATCACAAGTCAGATTCATTTTTCATGTGACAGAAGGGCAAGTCTCTTTGACAACGCAGGTTTTCTGCGGGTACTTAGGTTTCCTCCTGCTATACAATATTTGGTGATGAAATTTATATCCATCTCCAGCAGGGAATATGAAGATACTTCTTTAGAAAAGATCAACATATTGAGGCAATCCTTGCTGACAGGGGCAGATGCTTTCCAGACTCAAATCACTTTTCACAACATGCATGTATATGTCGGATGGGTCTCTATGACTGTGGAAGAAGAGGATCTCATCAGGGGGTTTAGTATTTGGGGAGACACAACATCTCAAATGGCTGAGGTCAGAATGGTGCAGAAACACACAGAACGTGATAACACAAGGCCAGATTTTGGACTGGAGGAGACCTGACGGACATAAGCAGTAAATCAACCAAGATATGGCTTAGACAGACCTGCCTACATTGTACGATTTAGCGTATTTTGTACGCCAGAATACGGTGATTGTACGTTGTACGATTTGAGGGTCATTTCTTACGCAAAGAAAAGTGTCTCAAATACGCTGTATTTTTGTTTCGTACGATCAGTAAACTTCAAAATAAAACACATTTTCACCTTCAAAGTCTCCAATATCATCCCCAAAATCTTCCCCTGGAGTTCCTGGCCCTTTTTGGGGGTTTCTGTATTGGTACAAGGATATGCCCAACCGCCAGATGCACTGGATAAGACCGACACGTGGTTGCTCAAATTTCATCATCTGAGCACCTTTCTGCACTGACCAGCTCTGCCTGGAGTGTGGTTTTGGGTTGGTTCAAAACCTGGCATTGGCATCGGCACTAACAATAGCATTGGCATTCAAGAGGGGAAATCCTCTGCCCACTTGCTCATCGGCCAGACTGGCCTCACACGTCAGCTGTTGAGTTTAAGGGACAGTCTGTGAGGTCACTTAAAGGGGTAGTGGGCTTGATTTCCTGGCCTTGTTGTGAGCTCTCTACCTTGTTCTAAGGCAGCATTTCATGCTTTAGAAACAAGCGCAGACTGAACCAGTGGGTTCCTGTGGATTGAAAGCCTTGAATCATGGGTTTGCAATTTTGTACACCAAAATATGCAATTGTACACTTTTTTAGGGAACTTTGCTTGTAATTGTACACCAAAATATGCGATTGTACACATTTTTGGGAAACTTCTTCCCCCAAAATTGAAAAAGGGGTAGGCAGGTCTGCTTAGAGAACTGAACCTGCTAGGTCTGCTGAATCAGCTGGCGGCCATGTTAGTAGTGTTACAATCAAAATGGCTGAAGCCTGGACAGTAGCTCGATCTTCCTCCCCGAGAGGCTGTATCCAATGAGCCTCATACGCAGATACCGTGGCCAGTAATATGAGCAGCTATGATCTTCGCCAAACACTTTCTTATTGATTTCATATAATATGGAAACGATGTAACAAAATTTCTGCCAAGAAGACCTAATCAATATTCCCAGAACTCCATGTTCCGTGCTGTAGTGTCACAGCCCTGCATGATGAGCTCTGTAACAATCTAGTCAGAGCAATGGTCAATCAAAAAAATCCCATTTTGCTTTGGTAACGGCATGGCAACTCTGCTCCATTGGCTGTTTTGTTGAAAGCAAAATAGTCAAATGTATAAAGCTTCAGCCACACAGGCAAACAGATTCATGAACAGGATTAAACACCTGGATATGAGGTCGGATATCCTTTGTGCAAGTACTACAGAAGATTTTTTGAAAACTCTTGGCCATCTCCTTCAGAGAACATGAAGACCGGAAATTATGCACATACTGATAAGATGGATATACTAACGTGAAATATTGGATTGAGAACTGAGCACCAAATACGGCATTTTAGTGCTATTGACAACGCTGGCGAATCTAATACACAGCAGCAGGAAACTGGAGAAAACCTGCAGTGTCACAAAGAATCTCTCTTTCTATCAAATGAAGGGCTGGGATTGACTTCGGATCAAACCCATTACCTCAGAGGCATTTCCATTGCGCCACTCCAACAGCCTAAAGATAAGATCACCGACAAGATACTTACTCTACTGCTGCCAAGAATAATCCAGTCTATTTCCTTGATTCTTCCTGATGAATAATGTATTGTATCACAATGTTAATAATCCAACAAATAGCGAAATGTCTGGCAATGTCACATTAAGATACCTGCAACGAAAGAAAATAAACAAAATGGTGATTAAGTATTCCTTGATTTAGGTTCAACAGTGAAATCAATGTACACGGATATGGCACAGAACAATAAATTCAGAGTCATGATCTTGCATTAACTGTTTGCCAGTGCAGCAACTGATCTGAGGACCATTTCACTAATAAGAAAAGAACCATCACCAACACAAAACGAACATCAATGAATGACTTCCTTCTTTTAAGAACAGCACCATCCCTAGATGACATTTTCTGCTCTTCTAGTATTGACCCCAAAATATATAGGAAAGCAAGGGAATATGTGAGATTCTTTAAGGTTTACATAAAAGAAGACCCTGACGGAGGGAAAGATGCAACCTGTTGAAGAAGATTCTGGGAGCTATAGCTACACTAATGGAACATCTCTGCTAATGCATCAGTGTATACACCTTAGGGGATGGATGATAACCTATATTCTAGGTGAGGGCAGCTAATGCAACCCGGTATTGTGCAACTTCTTAGACAATGTCCAACTTTTTTCTTTAGGAAGTGACAATTCAGCTTTGATGATGATCTCTTGTACTGCAAAATTACTCAGCACAATACATCCAAGATACATATTTTTGCAGACACAAGCAAGCAAGGGAACATTATGTGCTTCTTTAGGGAAACTACCAGGCAGTCATGACTCCTGTCTCCAAACCTGAACTGGCTTAAACCTTTCTAAGCTGAGCATTCAAACCATTTTCATTCTAAAGATCTCTGTATAGCGGATACCAAGAGCTTAATAGGCAGGTAAACTGAAACGTCAATGCCACAAAGAGCTTCCCTATTTTCAGATTTCAAGGGAATACCGAACTAGCGGTATTGCTCTCCAGGGTTCTACTCTGGCTGACAATGACCACTCCAACAAACAGCCAGGAAGCCTTGATATATCTACACCGTTACAATAGCTCACAGGCCTCCCATAGGCTAGATAGACTATCTGTCTCATTGACTCTATCATCACCACATAATGACACAGTATTCACAATGAAAACCTGCTGCGTTTGCCAACAGTTTGCATTATCAGTATCGCAATGGCGTTCATGAAATATCAGGTGGATTTGGTTGGAAGGTAATAGTCCATTGGATGATAGGATTATGACAATTGCATTAGGTATTTGAGGCACGTTGGTTCTCTTGTGGCAACGTAATTGATTCTGCAACCACGCTGGCTCAGGAATAATATTTGTATGCCACACACTCCAAATGTTCATGTGAATTCTTTTATCTGGCCTATCGATCTAAAAATTAACCCGATAACACATGTAAAACCAGAGTTATAGATGAAGTCTGCGTCTGACATTGATTCAGCTATGTTTGGAAAGCATCATCTCCATGTACAGCTTTAAACTACCACCGAGATGATTTAATGAGCAGCAACTTCATATTACACATAAAATTTCGCTAGTAGTGTACAACATGCTCATTTCATCAAGTCACTGAATTCAGCTGCAAGCAGAGAAGCATTGAGCCATCAAAACAATCATTTAGATCATGAAAATATGCAAATAATCCAAGAAACCCAAGGGACTCAGACACCAGAAGTTCTCAATAGTATCAAAATACCTCAGTCTTGTCAATAAGAGAAGTAGTGGTTCCACTAACATCCATCCTTGACAAGATAATGTTAAATCTTGCCAAAAAATCCCATATAAGTTGACAAAAAGATGCGTCTAAAGTACTTCTGTGGAGCACCGGACTTCCAACTCGACTACAGGAGTGTTCCGGCTGAGAAGAACTCAACTGTACACCGCATCCCAATGGCATAATACAAGGACCAACACCACCAGCTATCGGGAAAATTATGCAGATATCTTCTCTGTGTAGTTCTCAAGTAGACAAATTTGAATCGATAACCACGACAAGAGCTCAATGTTACTTTGTATATTGGCCCCATGTGGTTGACCATTAGACTGAGGCAGACTTCTATAAACTGGGAATCCGAGAGGTGAAGTAAGAATTAGGGATCAAAGATGACGAAGGACATGCTCCGAATAACAAATAGAGATAAACATATATGACTGGCTGTATCAATTTCTGGCTGGGTGATCAGAGATTCCTGACATTTTCTATCGCCTTGTATCACATTTCATCACAGATAATGTTGATGTGGCTGTCATAGGCAACAACAGCACGTTTATCTCAAATGGTCCAAAATATCTTTTGGGTACTTCAGTCAGATGATATATTTATGGAAATATCAACATTTTCAGTTAAAGAGGCCGGAGGGGAAGCTATGTGTCTTGATCCACTGACTTACAGACCCATTGCCGTGAGTTATCAGCAATGCTGCGTCAACCAATCAGTGAGCAGTTGGGGAGTTATCAGCAGACCAAGATATGACCTTTTATGTGGTGAACTATCGTGAAGGGATTGGCGGGAATGTTATCGCCAACCCACTGGTGGTTTCCATAGCAGAAAGTGTAGATCAATCAGGGTACAATTTTTCATTGTGGTACTGTTAGTAACATATCGCCTACATCAGAGCGGATGGATTCTGACAGATGTGAGTGGGAAGCGACTGACAGATTACTCCTCTGTGAGAAATCAACGTCACTGAGATACCCGCCATGCACAGGCCTCGAGGTTATAACCATTGTTGCTTGATGGATGAACTGCAAGAAGTCTACAAATGCAGAAATGCCAAAAGTGAAAGCACTTACATGCAGAAAAGTCATTAGCCATTGCAGTTATTTACAAAACAAGTCTCCAAGTAGGCTGCTAGATGAGGAAATCACGCTACAGTTCAGACACTGATAAGTAAGTTACACCTGCCTAAAGTAATGATGTTGGAGCATAGACATGCTTTATTCAAAAAGTGCACTGACAAGAACGTACTGCAATAGGTTACAGCTTCAGTAAGAAGTAGACCTGATCTTGCTTCGTGACTGCAATGCCAGCAGTAATAGGTGATGCAAACAGCAACATGGGAGCTATCAGGAGACATTCTGATCATACTGATCCATCAATTCAAATGGTGAAGGACCCCTTCTCATGACAACAAAAAAGACTCTCTGCCTGGTCTGTTTTCTTCCATTATGATATCTTGACTCCACCAATCAAGAAATGTTGGTACATATCATATTCAAACCAATTAAGTAAAAAGTAATAAAACCTGTTGTCTCCTTTCCATCAAGTCACACATCGATTCATCACCACCATCTCAGCGATCGCTTTCCTCATCAACAAGGAAATGGACCAACAACTAATGGTTCTCATATCTCTTTATAAGTAATTACAGGTGAATGATGCATGTATAATCTAATATTTCTAGTGGGCACACACATGTACAAATCTAATGTCCCTGGGTATGGTTCATTAGCTTGGTTTGCCATGCAGGTGTGACAGCTGATAAAAGAGGCTGTTGAGACTGGTTAGAGGTCAGAAAGGGAAAGCCAACTTCAAGGTTCTGGTGCAGCCGGCTTTAGGATCTGGTGCAGCTGACTTTACGATCTGGTGCAGCTGACTTTAGGGTGTGGTGCAGCCAACTTTAGGATCTGGTGCAGCTGACTTTAGGATCTGGTGCAGCCAACTT
>NMRB01000388.1:260299-303506 GCA_002633025.1 Notospermus geniculatus
GATGGATCAAACATTGTAGATTTCAAATGAAATGGTTAGCTAAATGGAACAATCCGCAAGAGCCACGCCTTGTCGGACTTGCAAGGGTGGCAGACAGAGATTGCCAGAAAGGGATCTTGCAAACTGTAGCCTACCTAAGACCTTTATGCAGCCTGTTTTGTAACACCCTGTACATTGCCACTGTCATCAGTTCACAGATGACTGAGTGACACTGGGAGTGTTACATACAAGAAGCAATCCAACTCCCTCCCATCTACTGAAATTATGATTAACTAATTTCCAAGCTTAATAACTGACCCAGGACAATCTGCCACACAAAGGTCCACAGATTACACCCTGTTAAAAGAACAATATGTGATTTCATTTCAGATTAATAACACTAAACAAGGTCAAAGGCGATATGATTTCCCATTGACTCATGTGAGAAAACTGCTGTAGCATTTGAACTTTTTGGATGGTAATAGAATCCATAACAGGATGGGTGCTGAATCATCTCAGAAAATCATCCTTATGAAAGAACTATCTGTACTGTGCCGAACTTGCCTCAAGCGTTGAAATAATCTCAATCAGAGAAAATGATAACAGTTATGTCTCACCAGGAAAAAATAAGTCTCATTTATCAAGAAATTCAAAACACATTATAAGGCAATTAAATTGCACGTTTCTTAATTATAACACAGCATCTTCTAAGAGATGATGATGCTTTGGAATTATCACTAAAGGGCACCTGAATCTACTTCTAGAATCTAACTTTCAAAAAGAAGCATCAAATTCCTGCAGTTTAATTACTCTTCCCACAAGCAATCTGAGCAGGGTATGCGGATTTCTTCCTTTTCAATCTAAAACCTGGATTCTATTGTCTGATGACATTCAAAACATCATCTACTACTGGAAGCCAAGTTAATGGGCAAAAAGTGTTGCTGTAATGGAAGTTTGAGTTTGATTGCACAGTCTTCTGAGATGCTTTGGAAGTGGAAGTCATAATATGCTGTGCATGCCATGTATTGGCGAGTAACATGTGTGTGATACAGTAGCATGGGTCATCCAATTCTTTATTGACGATGTAAGCTACAAGGAAAGATATCTGTAGGTTTGGTAGCAGAATGAGATATACAGTGTGACTTCCCTTTGAGGACACTTCTACCAGAACACCTCTCCTCTAGGGACACTGAAATTCAATCCAAACAGGGTCATTTCTAATCATTTTGACCTTGGCAATCAGGACACCTTTCAATTTAGGACACTGTCAGTCCCAAAACATCCTTGATAGAGAGAGGTACCACTATAGCTATTGCTTTTCAGAGGACAACATGCAACTGTATTGTTTAGGCCCCACCTCCTTGATCAGCATTCCTGAGAGCCATGTCACTGTTCAACAGAGAGACCCAAATGGACATCGCCCCTCTAAAGCAGACTTTTCCATCTCCTTCCCTGGTAAAGACTTCCTCCATTAGTTCTATCCAAGAATCAAGAGGTTCTAAGCCATAACCTCCGTCCGTGTCCTGGAACTAATCCAGACCAAGTAAACATCAAGTGATCGCTGCGACAATTGATTCAGGAAGAATTTTCTGTGGAGACCATTCTCCGCTCTATCAGGGTATGGATTTCTTATCTGAACACTAGAAGATCACAAGCAGGCAGAGCTTACTGTAGTCTGGCCAAGACTGTGGACTTCATCTATCATAGGTTGATATCATCAAGGAGCACAAAAGTCAGAAATGGTATCAGGAGAGGCCCCAATAGAAGCAACTGAAACAGCATTTGGGACCTTATTCATAAAGTCTCCTTTTGACTACGTGATATGTGAAGTGAGACTTCCAATGTCTGATTTCAAACATCATAGCTGTAAAATTGTGTAGAATCTATCATATCTGCTTCATGGGCATTGTAAAGAAGGCCCATTTTCCCCGAACAGCTTTGGATCCACCGACTGGGCATGAGACCCAATGGTCACAAAAACGATGTGCGATATTGTACATTACAGAAGTTCAAGCCATTTATCTGGTACTGATAGCCTGTGACAACAACCACACACATTTCTTTATCAAATTTGTTATATGGAACACAAGTCTACTTCACAACAGTAATGAAGTCCATTCTACTTGTACCATAAAAGTAACATAACAGCAATCAGTCTGACATTGTTGGCAGCAAAATAGCTCCGAATACAATGGTCCCGGATCAATTTAGTCATTAGTACACGATTATCTAGGTATTCTTTGGCAAGAGGCAAAATGATGCCTGGTCATACGGAGAAATTGCTTGGGTTCAGAGAACAGCATGCTATGTGCAAATGGACACCTAATGGAGAGACATTAGTCCATAGGGTGTGTGAAATTGGGCAGAAATTGTGTTTTTGTAGGTGTCAGTTAGATGGATCATGAGAAAAAATGAACATAACACCATGCATGAAAGAATGGTGATACATTATCAGGGCACTGTGGTGAGGCAATCAATGCATGCAGTTCTGCTGGATGCGTTTTTGGAACAGTACTTCTTGTACAAACAGTTAAAAGTAACTTTGGCTGCCTGTCTTGAGCCACACTTGTGTTGCAGACCCATGATCAGGAGGTCTCTGGTTTGAATCCAAATCTGGGTAAATCTTGGTTCTCCTTGTCTTGATATCCTCACCACTGTCAGATGCTAAGGGGTACCCGGCCTGCAGGCAGAGATGGTACAGAGATATTGTGTGTGCTGCAGCCTGTAGATGTCTTACTGAAGAACAACTTAGGCTGCTTAACTTGCTGCAAAATGGTGTTGCTGACTAGTGACAAGAAGGTCCAAGTTTTCCATTATCCTCATCTCACCCAGGGTGAGATGGCCGAGCAGGTGGAGTCTGTGTATGTGTAGCTTGCACACTGATCTTGAACAGCATTGAGATGGATAGGGCCTAAGCCAACACCTCCCCAGGAAATTGTGAAATGAGTACAGGAATTTGAAACAAGAGATTGATTCAGGAAAACTGGCCAATTCATCCCCAATCTTCAAAGAGAGTTCCAGTGAAAATAGCAATTGAAATAGGCATTCAGTGTAATGAAATGATGAGCACACTGCCATTTTGTTCCAACATTTTCATCAGTACGAGATGCATTAGAGACAATTTATAATGAAATGGATTCCTATATGTGGCGGTGAAGCAGTTCTCAAAGCACAATAATTGATCATTGAGCACTGCAAAGGAAATAATAATGTACAAGCACCGTTTCAATTAACTACTAGAATTGCGTCTAATGTCCTCCCATTAGAGATCCACGGGCAATGAGCAAGTGAAGACAGAAAGTGTTCAATAATGGTCCATTTTCAACAGCTTCACTACCAAGCATAAAAACAGGTTAAATTCTGTACGATTCTTCTCATCATTTTGCCAGTCATAGCACCTTAAGGAGATAACTTTGTTGAAATTAAACTATCACTGTCTTCTGAAAAAGGATCATCACAGGAACCAACATTCTCGAAGACTATTATCTCTCATGTTTGTAAATTTACACAAGCAAATTTAGTAATGTTACTTACAATTCTTATCCAACTTTCCGCTTCAAACCACCCTTGTCCTATTCATCAATTTCACAAAACACCCAAACCCATGAAAATTCCCCAGCCAGGGTCCACTAATTGTTTGAGTAAATTGTTATAGGCTGCATGACATGAATGCAGCCGCAGCTATAACGCAGTCCAACTTCAATATAGAAAATTGCAGCGTTTACTGCACAACGAATTTGACTAATTAGTCAATAAAACAACAGACGAATTGGTCTGAAATTGGGTGGCCCAGTTGACATAGTCTACACTATTGCGTTTTATTCACAGATGAATATATGATAATGTATAAGGGCACTCTGAGAGGAAACCAATTGCTTCCATGCCAATTGCTTATGTACAAATGTGAAAACCAATTGCTTATGTACAAATGTGAAACCCAATTGCCTCCATGCCAATTATGTACAACTGTGAATTGTTTCCATCCCAAAAGCCTATGTACAACTGTGAAATTTTAGAACAGCAAAAATGGAAATAAAATGTGAACAATATAAAAAATGTCACGTTCAATGACATGGTCAATATTATGAAACAGTCGCTATCAAAAGAGGTAGACTTTTAAACATTTGACGCAGACACACCCATGTCCTTCTTGAATCATTTCTACCTCCCTATAATACTGCTATACTGTATTCTCATCATAGGTTTATCACCTGACAAATGCAGTGTTGAAATTTGACATCTCATTCAGTGACAGTGGGCAGTTTTGCAGTCTGTAAAGTGAAACCTATTGTTCAATAAATATAGATGGTAAGAGCTGACCTCGCCCACACTAACCACTGTATTGGTGTAATGTGCATAAAGTACAAAACCAAGATGCCCAGGGGGGAAACATTGTAATGCATAAGTTATAAGATAGTCTTGTATATTTTGCCTCGTCATTAAACGACAAGGCATACACTGTGCAAATATCTATAGTAGGCTGTAATAAAACAAATAAAGCTTTATGCTATACATAGATTATCGATTCCTTAGCACAAAGGTTTCAGGTAATCAACTAGTACACATTCAATTGTACTGGTAAAGCGATGGTTATTTTTCAATAATGATATGTGATTTACCCATAAATTGGCAATATCACATAACACTACTGATCCTTTTACCTATCATAAAAAAATCAGCAGACGACCATGGCAAGTAATTTGCATTACAGACTTCCCCTAAGGTCATGTCAGGTTGATTTTGCCAGTGTTCCCATGATGGCAGTCCAACCAAGAATCTCACGGTCTTTCCCACCTTCAAGGCTACGACTATAGGAGCTGGGGGGGGGGGGGGGCAAANCTGGGGGAAGGGGGGTCTAACAATGGTGGCAACAGGCAGCCGGGCCATTAAAGGCTAGCTCTGTTTGTAGATGCAATTTTTGACCAGTTCTACTGATAATCATTGGTCTCCAAGAACAGGGGGTCCAGACCCCTTGGATCCCCAATGGACCCGCACCCTGTTCATGTCCTTTTTCCAATGGCCACTTTCTAGATGCTATGTCAACACTAAAATTAAAATTTGTGGCTCATGATTTCTCAGGCCGATGATATCTGGAGCTCAGAACTCCCAATGGGATATCCTAAGAATGATTTTAAATCTTGTCAAATACAATTTGCAATAATAAGCAATATTACTTACTTTCTCCCCATTCTCATCCTGCCAAAAGGAAGTTCATTACAGCTTCTAGGGACACACCGGAAATTAAACCACAAAAATTTGCAGGAACTGACCATGGTGTCTCAATAACGACACAATATCAATCATGTGTATCTAAATGGTTATGGTTATTCTAACAGCTTGAGATGGCCATTCATTGAGTCGTGGAAATGAATGTTCAACTGGCCAGAGGCATCCTAACTTCAGCTTCCTGATGGCATAACAAATGTATTTGGTTCTGGGTTTACTTCAGTGGAATTGAGTAAAGGCAAGTGATTAGATTGAAGAGCTTTTGCACTTTACATTGCCAGGAGGCATCCATCAGCCAACAATGTAACATTTAGAATTCCCTTCAGATGAAAGTAATGGGTAAAATATCATTGTCTAAGGAAGACCGCTAAAGTAATGGGTAAAATATCGTCGTCTAAGGAAGACCGCTGATTACAAGGAATGTGCTGGAAAGCGAGGATCAACAACTTTTTCAATAAAAGTCTCTTCAATGTCACAAAATACCCAAGAATCTCATTATTGCCAAATGTAGCCTACTGTTGAAATGTCTGAACCATTATGAAGTCTTCCTGAAGACGAGGTTTGCTAGCACATTTGACTTAAAATGTGTTCCTTATATCCTTCTTTGTCAGCCTACCTAGAGCAATATACACATTTGTACCAAATTCACCAAACGAGGCAATGAACAGGAATTCATTTGAAGACTGACCAACATCATTGCAACAAACATAGCAGACGACAAAAAGTAACAAACTTACCAAAGGATTACTCAAGGAAATAGTAGCAATCAAAACGCCATCAGATCAGGGTGACCAAGTCTCAATCCTGATAACAAACACTGCACATATTCATTGCCGACTAAACTCCTTACACTGAAGAGTACTCCATCATGTATTGCTGAGAACAAGCTTTGATCCCGAACCATCAATCATCCAAGTACAAATGCTAACTGTACGCTATCGCTAATGCTAAAAGCTAGCATGCTATTGCTAAAACACGAGCGTACCTATACACTGGTTTGGTAACAACTTGGTGAGATTTGATTTTGCAGAGAGTAATTGCATCGGGCGCATATGAACTGTACACAAATATGGCCGTATTGCCTACGACGTTGGAGGTTAAATATGAGCCATTATCTACGTGTGCACAAAATGGTGTACTCTGTGTATCATCTCCCTTCATGACTCAATGAGGGGGAGGAAATGTGGCTCTTGTTGTAAATGATTCCAGTTTTTGTGACACAGATAGTTGAAATGTTGCCCTTTTGTGGCATTCAGTGGTATTTGTGACAGTTTCAAAGGTGACATCTTGGCCATGTCATTTGGCGTTCACTTCAGCCAGGTTTTGAAGATATCAATTTACCTTACCCTAACAACTACTTCTAAAGAATTTCACCAACTATCGTAATTGATAGTTGTCATACCACGCTATGCTAGTGTGCGAGCTAAAAGCAGAATAACTTTTTTTCCAATTACAGACATTATAACATTACTGTCACTTGATTATTCAAACTTCACACAATGGTTGTAGTTTCAATTACTATTTTGACAGAGCAAATGGAAAAATTCAATATGTTATTGGATTTGCACTAGACTGTTACACAAACGTAATATGTTATTGCGCCAACGCTCAGGATGTGTGCGGAAGCTCTGTGTCCTTGCTGAGAGAAATAGAAACAACAGGCTATTGTCAACAGTCACATATCTCCAACTAATTGTGCCATCGGCCACTCGCCAGCAATAAAAGGAAGCTGTTTCTCTTTTATCCTGTGCTGTAAATATCTCCACTGTCTCAACGAATGGCTTCTTTTACCAAGCGATAAGATGCATACTCGGATGAACTATTTGCCATTGCCACTCAAAGGAAGCATAGCCATTGCTTCACCTTTTTCATGATTGTGTCATAAATGCAGTTCATAGCAACACATACACCAAAATCGCAGATGTAAGGTCACATAGAAATGGCTTTCCTACTGGGATCTTGTTCCTCCAACATTAAATCAGTGTCAGGACTTCACATATCGCTATGCCTTTAAAAAATCTTTAAGGGACGCACCCTGCATATGATAACAAGGAATTTAAGTAGGTTCTTTGAAAGAAGATAACGATGGCTGAGGGTTATATTCAGCACATTCACCAAATAGTCACAATGCTGATCTGTCAGGAAACCCTATCCGTTAAATCACCCACCACCTATCTGAAAAAGGGAATTTAGAATACTGGTATTTGATAATGAGGTTCTCCCGAAAGATTTATAAGCCTATCTGACATTCAACTACTTGAGCGCCTCGCAGACAGGCGATTAAATTCTATGACCTTCCTACATCCGCCCCTGTGTGGACGAGTAACGCAAAAACGATCATATTTCAAGAAGCAAGTATCCTCGCTGCTTCATAGTTTTTCTTTTAAATTGAGTCAATCAGTGAATCTAACTTGTGCAATATGATAGGATGCAATGTTTTTCAAGCAGGCAAGAGAAATTCTATTCTAATCCCTTCCCATCATGAGACTGATGCAATCCTGTCAGTGGGATAGTTTTGCTAAACAGTGTCCTTAAAAAACGGTTGGCACATCTATTAACATAGCCAATTGGGATTCACTCTCAGCTGTTGCTAGATTGGACGTCAACTGATGCTGGAGACGAGACTATTCGCTGTTTTGAATTTCAAAGTGACTAGCAATTTGGATCAGAGTAATACAGCATAACCAATCAGTAAACATCCCACTTAAAATGGTCAGAGAAAAAGCAACTGTCAGACAAAAACTTGCCTTCAGCAGAACAGAGTTCTTGCCATTTTATTGTTCTTTTATGAGATATTGTTCAATATGTTATATGTGGGTTGAAAACTTAACGGATTTAAGGCAGGTGTTTCTGGTTGCATGCCAAGGGATCATGACTATGAAATGTCTAATGCGAGTTCTTTGGATTTTATTGAGAGTGAAGACATGAACATGAAGGCGTTTGACCCTTCCCAATTTGCCATCCAATGGTAGGACTGGGGCAAGAGCTAGATTTAGCTGATGGGTTAATTGGGAAAAGGAGGAATGGGAATAGACTGAACATGATATGGTATATGATTTTGGACCATGATGGTGATGACAAGCGAGAATGCCCAATAACATCAATCTTCAAATCAATACAAACTCATTTCTGGACATTGGATATGTAAATTCATACCACACAGAGTGGTCATCCAGCACAGCGCCTTCCATGAACAAATACTTCAGGCAAAAGCTGAGATCAGAATCACTTTCGTGTTATGAAGGAATTGCATCAACATGCCCACAACGCCTCCGATGAGTTGCTAGAATTTCATCAATGCTTTTCATAAAATGGTCAAGTGCAAAACTGAATATGAGCAGTCAATATCGTCAATGGTAGTAGACTGCAGTTGTTGTGTGGCGGGGGTTTGTCAAGAGTGAAAACGAGAATGGAAAATTGCACTGGAACCCGATTCAGTGTGGAGAGAATTGTTTTGTTCTGTATTCAGCACGCCAATGTTGTTCAGCAATTTGATGTAGCCGAAGCCAACTGCACTTAACAGCCTATGGTGGAATGCACGTTTTTGACAACTGAGAATCCATTGATCCTGATGTACTGACCTCTTGACAGTATGCGGACGTAGCAACCCTGTCACGTACAGGACATTCCTCTGGATCATCCAGTTTTCTCCTTCAAAGAGCTGCTTATGCTGCCGATCTTTAGATCCTTTAATTTCTCATTCCACTATTCCAAACGATCATAGTCGTCATTTACTCCGATCTTTTTTCCACCAGTGACTTGCCTTGTTTCTACTATTTATAGGACCATTAGGCATGATTTCATTCTTTGATGTCACGAAAGAGTTGCCTTCTCATTTTCTACTCCTCTTTTGATCCCATTCTACTTAGATTATTTTTTGCACTTTTTACTTCCTCTGATAATTTGATTGTTCAAAAGAGTTGAATAGCTTTCTGATAGATCACTTTTTCTCATGGCTTTCATCAAAATCTTCCACGTCAATTAGTTTTTTTCTCCCACTGATCCATCACGAGCCCAGAAGCTATCAAACTTCATCGTCTCAACCAAGAGCACAGGAATCACCAACAAAATGGGTTCCGATTCTGTTCAGTTTTCCATGTAAAACTGATTTGAGATATCAGATTTGTGCAGGTGCGGAATTCTTGAAAAAAATTTGAGCAGTTCCTCCAAGGTGCATTTCAGTGTAAACATACACAGTACCAGGCGGAAAACATCATTCTGTGAGTGTCTCAGTTTGAAGTACTCCCAAAATAGATCATGAGTCATTTCAACTTTTTCCATCCCATTAACAAGAGAACCTGTTATGCTAGATACGCCAGATCATTTAAAACCACCAACTGAAAAAATTCTGAGGATGATTCCGGCACATTCATGTTAGCTAAATGTTGTAAATGATAACAATGTGAAGATAATGCAGAGCCACAGGCAGCGAGATGCTGTAATAAATGCAAACGATAACAACATAAAGCTTTCATAAAGTGCATTTTAGGGTGAAACTGTCTAAAGTACTTCATATCATTAATCCAGTCTCACCAAGAACCTTTCCGATGAACAGCAGCAGTACTTGAAGCTTCAAATCATTTGGAGTAATGCAGCAACCAGTCCTTAGTTATGCCGTTACTATGGGTGCCAGCATCACCCAATTTCAAGAGGTTGGTGTTTTTTTTTCAAGAAAGTTTGTGAGAAGTGCAACCAAAGGACCATCTTTCTTTGAAAGTAGATGGTCATAGGGAAAACAGCTAAAAATTCCAGCAGAACAAAGACAAACCCTTTCAACAAAATTCCCTTGGGGCTACAACGCCACAGCCATGGCATGTTTTACCATAAAGAAATAAGAGGAGAATTCCCCCATCCCCATATTGGACTACCATACCCACATCCTAATGTCATGCCACGGAATAACACTTGAACCATACATCAATATCACTTTATCGCCCACAGGGACCTGCAGAAAAAATAACCCCACAATAATAACAATCTCGCAAATGGGTAAAAGAGGTTTATTTCTTGTATGTCTGGGCTAAGACTCCAGGTACACATTCACTCAAGGTGATGACAATATTAAAGGGATGCAAAGCCTACCAAATGCTATCCTGTAACCAAATAGACCTACCATCTAGAACTTCCTGGTGGCTTTTTACCAAATTTAGTGTGGACCTGTGAAGGTGAGAACATCATTTGACTTGTCAGCCTCGATGATCACCTTTTCAAGTATTCTATGAACGTACAAGGAGTCAAGATATAGAAATATAATGAACCATTTGGTGATTATCGCTCCTTTAAGAATCACCTCCCAAGCTCCACAAGTTGCCTGGCGCAGGATATTGCCTTGAGCCATTTCATCTCTACTTCACCATACTCCGACTGCATTTCGCAATATACCAAGAGGAAGAAGTACAGTAGACACTGACCTTCTTGATCTGAAACCCCAGGAAACAGCCAAAGGGGAGACTGTAAACAACCTTAGTCCATCACATGCCTAGTGGTCAATATAAGACCTGGGCCAGGGATCAATAATTTGATAACCAGCGGAGCATTTTACAGGAGGGTGCAAAGNTGCAGCCTCACCAAGAACCTTTCCGATGAACAGCAGCACTTGAAGCTTCAAATCATTTGGAGTAATGCAGCAACCAGTCCTTAGTTATGCCGTTACTATGGGTGCCAGCATCACCCAATTTCAAGAGGTTGGTGTTTTTTTTCTCAAGAAAGTTTGTGAGAAGTGCAACCAAAGGACCATCTTTGAAAGTAGATGGTCATAGAGAAAACAGCTAAAAATTCCAGCAGAACAAAGACAAACCCTTTCAACAAAAATCCCTTGGGGCTACAACGCCACAGCCATGGTATGTTTTACCATAAAGAAATAAGAAGAGAATTCCCCCATCCCCATATTGGACTACCATACCCACATCCTAATGTCATGCCACGGAATAACACTTGAACCATACATCAATATCACTTTATCGCCCACAGGGACCAGCAGAAAAAATAACCCCACAATAATAACAATCTCGCAAATGGGTAAAAGAGGTTTATTTCTTGTATGTCTGGGCTAAGACTCCAGGTACACATTCACTCAAGGTGATGACAATATTAAAGGGATGCGAAGCCTACCAAATGCTATCCTGTAACCAAATAGACCTACCATCTAGAACTTCCTGGTGGCTTTTTACCAAATTTAGTGTGGACATGTGAAGGGGAGAACATCATTTGGCTTGTCAGCCTCGACGATCATCTTTTCAAGTATTCTATGAACGTACAAGGAGTCAAGATATAGAAATATAATGAACCATTTGGTGATTATCGCTCCTTTAAGAATCACCTCCCAAGCTCCACAAGTTGCCTGGCGCAGGATATTGCCTTGAGCCATTTCATCTCTACTTCACCATACTCCGACTGCATTTCGCAATATACCAAGAGGAAGAAGTACAGTAGACACTGACCTTCCTGATCTGAAACCCCAGGAAACAGCCAAAGGGGAGACTGTAAACAACCTTAGTCCATCACATGCCTAGTGGTCAATATAAGACCTGGGCCAGGGATCAATAATTTGATAACCAGCGGAGCATTTTACAGGAGGGTGCAAAGGTGAACTGATCGATTGCCCCCACTGCAGATGACTAGAGATTGCGACTCAATAGAAGACTATATGAGGGTTCAAATCCTCCTAGTACATCTCGTTCAATGCAGTATTTTGCAGGTAATTATTCTCCCGGCACTGAACTCTGTTTTGCTATGGAAGACATAGCAACCACCCCTACACAAAGCCAAGTTGTATACCAGCCAGTGGCATTTACAAAAACCTGGAAATGTTGTGCCTGGCATTTCGAATTGGATCTGTAGTCAACAAGACTGGCTAGATTGGAAGTAAAAAAATGGCCGACTTTGATGATTCACAGCTCATTGGTTCTGTGTTCCTGGCACCTTTTCCACCGCATAAGATGTACATGTAGAAAGGAAACCTGCTTGCAGTTTTCTCGCTTGCTGCAGCAGCCCAATGGATAGCCTCCTGTGCATAGGCAAGGTGAACCATGGAAAAAACCAAGCACAGGTGTTAGCCGGCACTGACTAGCCTTACGAGATAGAAGATCAAGGTTCATTTCAAGTCAACATTTCCACCTACCAATCTACCTGGCCATGAATGCATGTGAACATCAACAACGATTTTGAATACATATAGTGATAATCTGATACATCATGCCAACGATGATTTAATTTCTCCATAAAGGAATTTTTCCTTTTTATGTTCTTCCTTCTCTGTTGTCCGTTATTTCATTGTTTTTATACTATATGTTTGATATCAGTGTATGAGCTAATCAGAGCTCATGTTTAATCAATTTGTAACATACCGATGAAAATAAAGCTAATATCAATATCAATATCAATATCATATCAATTATGATATTTGCCTATCATAACTTCCATATCATGGCTTGACTAAAGATCTATCCAAGTATTTGTGCATTCATTACTACAACGAACATTTCTTTCAACATATCACTTCATCATGCAAAATGCCATAGCACCTTTAAATTTGGCAGTATTCTGGATGTCCAAGGAGTGAGCCCCTTTCTTTTTTAGCGAAGGCTCCTTGCTCAGCTTCACCTCAACTAGCCAGAGTCATCCAGGCACCCACACCTTCTCTTACTACCTTTCTGACATGAGAAGAAAACAGCTCAATATCGCCCAAAGCTTGTTTGCTCTTATCAAAAAAAAACTTCTTGATGATATGGCGATAGCAGATTGATAAAGAAAGCACTTGTAGCCTAAATCAAGCAAGGCCAGTAGAAGGATCCATCGATAATGATGAAGAAGCTGGTAATATCTGAAAAAATTCTCCAATAAAATGTACGTCTTGCCATCAAAAAACATGAGGATGATACAGTTAGAGATAAAGATTGTATGATTTGTGTGCAATGGTAGTTTTTTATAAATCTATTGGGTTATTGCTTTCTTATTGGCCAATCGATGGTGGCAGTACATTCTTGGAAAAAGTACTCCAGGCAGAAGGATGAAAACAGTGAAAAGGCAAGAACTCGACAACCTGCTAACACCAAGCTTTGTTAATATGGTCCAGAATAATCAGCCATAACACCCACACTACATTATTGTCACCAATTATCTGGGGACACTGAGAACACCATCACTACATTTGTTCCTTTAACAGCACTAATGAGATGATTTCTCTGTGGCCTGAAATGTGACCCACAACATCATTAGGCCCACAAGTTGCAGTCCCTGATGGAAGACGGTCACATCTCTCAGCTCAGTGATAAAGTTACCAATCAGAGAGCAAACAGGATTCTAATCAGGATTTGGTCAAGCTGAAAGTAATCCAATACATTACCAATGGTCTGTCAGATGGAACCCTTTCTATTAGATGGTGTTCCCAAAGCACTCTCCATTGCTCTTTCTGATATGGCGATGAGACGCAAGGCTGTTTAGGGCGATAGAACTGTTTGATGATGCTAGATGTAATTTGAGAATACAAGTGTATGTGAATTTATTAGGAGGTGATGGTAGAATTCTGTCCATAGAGACCATTCTGCGTTTTCACATTTGACATAGGCCTATATGTGACCCTCCACAGCAAAACCAGTCACATATGGCTCTTAGCTTGGCAGGTTGAGACCAAATGTTTGTCAGTTTCAATATTGTCTGTCTGTTATGAAATCTGAAATAATCTATTTCTTCCATTCTCTTCTGGTGTCATCTTAGTTTGTTGCGGCTCACCTTCTGAGCGACATGCAACTGGTTTTGCTGTGGAGGGTCACATATAGAATTCAGTGTATCCAGCACCTGGATTGGAACTCAAGACTTCATCAAACTGAATTTTGACATCTTATACTAGATTCAAAGTTTCTTTATGTCTAAACCTGATTCTGAAGCCTCAGTAAGTGTGGCTTGTGGCATCCAGAATTGGATCTTCTGGAGCCACAGAAAAGGCTACATTTAGATGACAGAGATGTACAGCAACAGCCTGATTTGTGATTCTGGTATTGCACCAGCACAACTGGCCTGTCCAATTAGATATGAAGAAATACCACTTACAAAGTGACAAGACTGGTAATGATTAACCACGACAAGCAACATTAGTAGCCATGTAACTTAACTGAAACCACTCCTGGCGGGCATGATCGGGTAACATAAAATCATTGAAATCCTGATTCATATTGTCACAGATATTCAAAGGAATGAGAAAGAACTCTTAGAATGTAACAAAACACTTCGATGTTGCATTTCCCACCACTCCCATATCATGAACTGATGTCAGTTTATTGGTGAATCTGTTGACGTGATGCCTCTCATAACTGATATCAGTTACATTCAAAAGTTTGCTATTTGCTTCAAGAGTAGCACTGAATCATAACCAATCAATCAGATACAAAACCATGGCAGCTATCAACTTCCATGAATCATGGAATATTTAATGATCCTGATATCGACAGAAGCACTTGGGAAATCTCTTCAAAAAGGCAGTTTTGATCAATTCCATGATCTAATGAATCACAATATTGTGCACGAGACACCTGCTCCATTCTGCAATGAATACTGGTTAATGCTTTGAATATGAGGAGGATTCTTTGAAAACTGGATTGTCAGAGTTGCTCTGTGGAGTCCTTAGTTAATGTCCCGTCATCAATGACGATGTGTGCGGATCTGACCCCAGTTGGACCAATCCTTGAAGAAGAGGGAGAATGACTCACAGCGTCCAACTTAGGTCTTGTCCTCCATGTCCTTGAATCAACTGTCAAGGGCCCGTATTTTAGAATGCTCCTCAACGTAAAGGAGTTCCTCCAGGCTATTGTTCTCTTGTTGAGAACAATAGCCTTGAGGAACTCCTTTATGTTGAGGAGCATTCTAAAATACAGGCCAAGGAGTTTGAATCAACGATGAAGTATCTTGAGTCAGCAATGAAGGAAATGTACATGTGCTGTACTACCCAGTATACATGGCCTAACTCACCGGCCTTAGATGATTTCCTTCTCTGCCTAGTGGTTGCATCATCATCATCATCATCATAAGGCTTATGGCCCTCTCAGGTCTTTGCCTCTGCAGTCGTGTTTTGACAAAAAATATTGCCTGTCAAACTGGAAGTTAAGGAACGTCGACCAACATGCACAACACATGGACCTACAAATGATAAGGACACTTTGATCTTAGCCAATAGGCTGAGAAGCGTTCCGTTCCATGATGAGGACCTTCCAAATCTGGATTTATAGATTTTGCCGAAGCGTTGGTCTCTTCAACCCTCTGGATGCGAAACATCTCGAGCACACTGCCATAAAAACTTCACAGAATATGACTCCTTAGAGTCCTTTTTCAATAATGCGACTCCCCAACCAAGCATGGTTATCTTTTTTACACTTCAGTGGGAGTGAAAGCTGAGATGGATCAATAAACCATACAGACCCCAACACCAACACCAACAAGACCAAATCTGGTCCAATAATCACTTTGTCCTTTCACCAAAGAATTCATCGGGTTCAAGATATACTGTTGTGAGAGAGATATGGTTTGATGTGAAGCAGGCTACCAGAGATTAAGTGCACTCTTAAGCGTCGATCACTGCCACATGGATTTTGTCTGATTAAGGTAAAAAAAGCGATGAAATGGACTTCTGCGTTGTCATATCCGGAAAACTAGAGGCAAGTGGACTGGAAATGGACCGTACCCATGCACCAGTGATCGGCGCTTTAGAATGTTGGCTTGGCTATGAAGAAAATACTACCTATGAAGACATCATGGACGGGGGCTTGCAGACATCACATAAAGGTACCTTCTCATGCAGAACTCTGACAGTCCAAGCCTGACAAGACACATTTCAATTGATGCCACCATGCCAGGTAATACGCCACCAGTGGAAATGCTACTTCTTCAATCAAACCTAAGACATCATTTTCACATTTGTCAAATGCAATCAGGCTAATGAAAGCAAGTGATTAGTTTCTCATTAGGAGGTTGAAAAACAGTTGAAAGGATTCTCTCTTCCATCATAACTCATTAGAGACTGAAGTGAAATTCTGTATCAATGATGGGCTGTCTATATGCCTCAGAGGTAGCCTGATTACAGAGGTCAAGTTGATGGTAATGCAAATACATCCAAATGGTGGAGAGTTGCCCTGTGGAAGTCTATGAAGTATGGCCTGAAAAGGGGACATCTTCAAGACAAATAGCACAGACACATTCTCCTGCCCAATTGTGCTACCACTGAGTAAGTCTGAGCTGCTCCTGGCTGTGATTACTGTAAAACATGAATATTACCATCATGCCTGAGTGTAATAAATGTTCTGGCCTGATAATCAAAATAAAGTCCACAAGGACATCTATAAAAATACCAGCACGATATACGTCAGATGTGACGACAGATGTTCATTAGCCCCATACATGACTAACTGATATGGATGAATGAAACTGAGAAAGCGTTTTTGCACTCCGCCATCAATTTGTTTTTGTAGAGTCCCTACCATTATGAAGTAAACTGCTGGATCTAGTGCAAGACTCAGTCTATTGGAAAGGTTGTAGATCGGCTGTTCTTTATTCCTACTGAAATAACCTGAATGATAGGATTTCAACGTGCACCATCCCAGCATAGGAAAGATAGGGTTTCTGAACATGAGATGTAGGATATGTTTTATTGCTCTTAGCTTTGAGGCTGTTTATTGGGAAATCGTAGGTTGCAGGTGCGATAAAAAAGTTTCGTAGGCGAAGCAGTATGGAAGGTATTAGTGACAGAAAGTGCATAAAAGGAATGGGGGTGGATAAATTGGGTCATTGATGACTGAAGTTCATGATTAAAACTGGTTTAAAAACAAAGGGGTCATGTCACAAAGTCATAAGTACCACGATGGTTGAAGTATGATCAGAGTTGATAAAGGTTGAGACATTTTGAAAGGGCATTCGTCTAAGATAACATCACAGAATGAGGCACAAAATGAACTAAACACTATGTACAAATTTGGTAAGAGCAAACTTGTATTTTTGCTTGAATGGTAAATTTTTAAGAAAATACGTCAGTTTCTCACAGACTTACAGTAACAATACCTATTGCTCTGCCATCAAAGAGGCTACCTTTGGGAAATCTGATGGCAACAGTTGACTTTGTATTACGCACTTTTTTAACAATTAGTGTGTAACAATGGATACAGTTTAAAAGCAACAAAATATCTCGCGAATTCCCCTCCTTCAGTTGAACCTTCAAAAGATGAAGATATGGTGAATTGATGGACAAAACTGAACATCCACCTGCAGGCTGAGATACCAACGTTTATGTTGGTTACCTGGGGTTACAGGCAAATCTTTCCTGTGTTATCGCTGCACATGTTAAAGCAGTTGCTTGGAGGAGTGATTCTTTGATATTTGAACAGGCTGCATGCAGAAAGCCTCCATCAGAATGGCTGAACACAAATTTATAAGCAGACCTGCAAACAAGGAATGGTTCACTTAGATGTACTGGCTTTCTCACTGAAATCATAGGCCCACCTGTTGAGGTGAAACCTTGTTGATGCCATCTCCAGGCCAACCTTGTTAACTGCAGATGGAAGATGATGTCAATTGTGGCCAGAATCCTCATATCTGCAACATCTGTCATGAAACAGGATGGACTGCCACGCCACAACACATCTGATTTTAACACAGCATTGGCTGTAAGAAGGACCATGCATCCTCCTCAAAAATGTACAACTCATGTGAATGATTGGAACCTGGAAACTCCTCCTAGTTCTTATGACATGTAAAACCAAGTATGGAGGCTGCATGGTGGCAAACTATTGTCATCAGTAATGATAACTTCAATTCATGGATGGGTTAAAGTCATCTCATCACTTCCTCAGTAATGTGTCATCAAGTTGATGGGAGCAGTTTTCTCACCTCTTTACAATCACCATTTAGATCTTATCCTTTAATTAATCCTTATCCTTAAATTAACATTAATTTTACCCGAATTAATCAGCAGGAACGAATAATTTAGTGCCCCGACTGCATCAAATAAGTGGATGGATGGTGGGTGGGTGGGTGGGTGGATGGTGCTCAGAATGTTTGTCACGAAAAGTATGACTATTGAAACCCTACTGGCATCTGGAAGTTTCACATCTGTAGTTCATTCTGCATAACCTNACGAAAAGTATGACTATTGAAACCCTACTGGCATCTGGAAGTTTCACATCTGTAGTTCATTCTGCATAACCTGATTGTGGTTTTTCAGGTTTCAAGAAGCCGACTGGAAGAGCAGCAGTGTCTAAGCCTTGCCAACACGGCTTTCATATGTTAGACACACAGCGCCATATCAATCTTCTGCTTCGATTGGCTTTGTCTGAATTTTTCACTGTCATTTTCTTCTTTTACTGGTGAGCTGGCAATCCTGAAAGTCCTGAATGTCTACAAGACTAAACCCCTGAGATAATCAACTCCTAAGATACCCTCAAAGTATACAAATGCCATCTCAATCAACATTTATCTCCTAAAAGCAAACTGGCTTCAAAGCATCTTATGGGCAACTCTTATTGTTCTTGCAGGATATTTATTCAAGGAGGGGATAAGTTGAGATTTGAAGACTAAGCAACAGGAGAATAAAAAGGTAAGCCTGCTTATGACTGTTTGCCATTTTCTTCCTTGAACATCAAAGGCCATGCTCTGATTGGAATTGCCAAGAACCATTTTTGTAAAGATTGCCATTTCCTTTGTCAAAATAGAAGAACTAAGAAGGTTAGAGAGATCATTCAGATCGTCCTGAGATGTGACGTTAAGAATGCTTCCTGAAGGAATAATGCTGTGTTCGAGAACGGTCCTGGTTCCTACCCAAGTTGACATACAATGGATTTATACTGTACTGCATTCTGACAGAGCTGATAGTGCCATCTACCACTGAGATGAGAAAGAGTCTGTGGCATTTCCAAGGCACAACATGGATGTAACTGTGCTGGAGGGCACTGCATCGTTTTGAATAATGCCACAAGAGAAATGGCCACAGCAGCTGCCATCAATAGCAAAATGGCCGACCATTACATGATTTGGAGTGCACGTCAAACGCTGGCATCATAAAAAATGAATGAATGCTGCTTGAGTGTAGTAGTAAGGAAACTCATTAGCCATAGTTGGGTTGGGTTGAAAAGATTTAGAGAAATGCCAGATATGTATGGCTTTGCTGTGTTGGCTCTGGTAGAAGCCATTAGTTTGACTCCAAGCCATCATACCGCACCATGGTGGTCCAATAATAGTGCAATACATTGTGTACATTGTATTTCCAACCCATCCCTGACTCAGAGGACCAGATAGAATCTTTTCTATTCATTTTGATTTCTGTATCAAGGCCTCTCTCAATATTAAGGACAGCATTAAATTTATCAGATTCAAGGTATCCTTAAGGTTCCACTCCACTCCATGTTAACTACAAGACCACCAGGTTCCTCAGGATAGAAGCAAACATTGAAAGGCTCACAGAGTAGACTGGGAAAAGTTGTCTTTATCTCAGAACATGCCACCATGGCTCAAATCAAACATGCTTTATCAGTAGCTCATTGCCATAGTGTTTCAACACCCCAGTGTAGTTGTACAAGTAACGGTAATGAAAAAAGTCTTACCAGATAAGTTGAAAATCCCAGTTGAGAATTGCAGCACAAACATCAAGAATGAACACAATCACTACTTATATGGTACAAAATCCAACAGGCTTTTCTACTCCTCTATCTCCAACAGAAAACCATATCATGGCATTCGAATCTATCCCAAGTGAGGCTGAAGATAGCAGTACAGCCTTGGCATAGCCTAGCCTACAGTTTGTACAAGAAACACCTGGTGCGGATTCAGTGAAGTTCACTCTCATTTCCTCCCATGATTTACCTGCTATGACTAGCAGTTAAGTCAGCAATGTTAATCATACATCATGAGCTCTTCTTAACTCGGTACAGACTAATATTTATTCCAATACCATGTACATTTCTCTCAGGGCAAGGAACATTTTTATTGCTGATCAATGAAGGCTTTGTAAACTTCTTTTCATGTTAGTATTTTTTCATTGCTTCAAGAGCCTTTTATATTCCAACCACTTGGCTGCGAGTTGGAGAAGGAATGGCTTGCATCCATGGCATCTAGTCCAATGGAACCTCCCTTAACAGACCACTTTCAAAGGCTATACCCTTCCCTGAGGACATAAAGCTGTTTGAAAAAGTGACTTCGTTTCCAGTCCAAAATCTTTAAATGGGTAACATGGAAACCATTGGAAGTTGGTGGTGGCAAAACATATTCATGAAGTTTTCATATGCTTCTGTTGCTAAGGCATTGGCCAACTTGATGCATGGTTGCTGAAGACATCACTGGGCATCACTGAAATTCTAGCCCTATTCTCTGGCAAACATTGCCACTGTATCCACCACTGTCAATGCACCCGCAATACATCAGCCTCAGGTGCTTGCAATTCTGCAATAAATCCTAATGCAGTTCACTTTTAAAAAGAGTTACTTTGGTTGAGACGGAATAACATGTCTTTATTTGTCGGTTTCACAGCGGAATAATTAGCAATTTTATAGCTCCCCGTGGGGAGTGCTCTGAATAAGAAAGAGAGATTGAGATGTTTTATCGTTTCCTTGCCTGTTTCACTTCCTGATCGAGCAGAATACGTCGTCGTTTCTGGCATGGCTGGTGTAGTAAGCTCGTTTCCATGATGCTGGTCACGAATAAGGTTTGTACGTCTACAAGACTGTCAACATGATTACTGCGTATTCTCAGCTTATTGGACTGGTACAAGTCAAGATGAAATGGACATGGAAATCTGTGGTTACCTCTGACACATAGACACAATTCAAAGGTCAACCTCCACCAGCTACTTCGAGTTACCTAAAAAAGTATCTGATCAAGAAGTGCACATAACTGCGACAAGAACCAAAGTCCTTGGTATTTCAACAGTTGCCAATACTGTCTACTTTCACATTTTGTCACGAAGCAGACATGTTGACCATTCTGAGAGAATGACACCATTGAGACTAAGGACAATGTTTGCTGATGAAACCACAGGCACACTTGACAAAAGCCAACAAAAACCATCCTCCGGTAACTGATTCAAAGAAAGGGTTCAGACAAAAGTAAAGCAAGGCTGTTTTCCTTATATAGCTACCGAGCATCGAGACTCATTCCATATTCACTGTAACATAATGGGCCGTATTCTAGAAGCTTCCTTAACTCTAAGGTTTACCTTTTTTAATTAGCTATTGTTTGCAGGGCAAAATACAAAAGGTGAAAGTGGACCTAACAGTTAAGGAGGCTTCTAGAATATGGCCCAAAGTCTCAAGCTTCCTTGTGGATTTATTGTGTGAAATGTATGTAAATTTTTTTGCCTAGTTGGCAATAGAAAGAATAACCAAAGGTCATGAAGGTATGTCATGAATTGCATGTCACAATTAAAGGAAAGGTCCTGGTGAAACTTGGGCTTCAATTATAGATATCTCCCCATGGGTGCACTCCCGCTTAGGGCATTCACTTGTAACTTTCCCATTTAGACCCATCCTTATCACCAAAGGGCACACATGAACTTCACAATCAATGCTTTCTAAAAGGGAAGGCTGGCCTCGCTGGGATAGGCAACTAGTGATTGTGTCAGAGCAGGACAATGAAAGCCTTTAGGTCATTCTCATTGTGAAGATCCCTTCCAATTCTCTTGTTAGTGTTTTTGATGGAGCTTTTGATGATTGACTTTAATTCCTGTACCTTATCAAAACAAATGAGGCAGCAGCCACAAAGCCTATACTACATTGGCCCTGCAGATCTGAAAGTTGACAAGTTCGCATCTTTCCATTGGGGTAAAAAAGGACATCATGTGAACTTACACATTCAGAATTCCTTTGAAGTTTTTGTTATTGGTGGTTTTTGTTCTTTGTCGTCACTCCCATCAACAACAAGAGTACACAGTGCTTTCCCTTTGACTGATACTCACTCACTGACCTATGTTACGCAGAACCAAAGCTTTCACTCTTGAGCATGGCACATGCAAATTTAGGAAGTTCTCCCCGCTGAGTTTCCTCTTCCATAACCCCAACTACAACCCATTGCTACAAATGCAATAAAAGAAACATTACACCACATTTATTAGGATTTATCTCTCGATGGAATCATAACAGATGAGCCTGCAAACAACAGGATCACCTAGATGGATTCACACCCGCAGCGAATAATCCCACAAGGACTGGTAACGAGATACACGGCAGCTTGATTTTGTACAAGTTGACAGGCATCAGTGCAATGTCAGGAGACAGGGCTGCCCTGGAGTTGGAGAAAACAACATTATTTGCTGATGATATCTCCTTTCATGTATTCAGTACAGCATGGGTAAAAAGGGATGACTACTCCATGGATTGCCTCTTATTTGTATTATCTACAGTATGAGACAAAATGTATGTTTTTCAGCATGGGTATATGGGTATATGGGTGGTTTTAAGCCAATTCTTCTTAAACTGGCACAGTAGTCCCTACTCCATGAATCAGCTCTTGAGCCTGATCCGCACTGTCAAATTTCAAGCTTGAGTACTGAAGGATTCACATGTGATTGTCTAATTATTTCTACTGAACCCTTATTCCAGTTATCAACAGTTCACTCAAACCATTTTGCCAAACTACCATTCTGTAGTGTTAAAACTAGCATATTTTCTTTGGGATCAAAGGGAGTTTGAAAACTCATAAACTGACATTTTGAAAACATTACATCTCACATACTCAGACACATTCTAGTGAACAGTAAATATCATTCTGAATCAAACAGGCTGAAATCCAATCCAGAATCTACTCCTTTGGGACAAATCCTATTTAATCATTTTGCTTTCTGCCTCCCTTGTCAAAAATCCAATGAATAATTTTATCACAATTTGCAGTTGGCATATTTTTCATTTGAAATGAATTTTCAAACTTTTTTATGTCATAATTGAAACTAGTAGTAACATTTCCAATCTGATACTGATTATACAATCAAGATGTAAAAAAATTTATTACAAGCAACAAATATGTCATTTCTAAAATTGGAAATATGGAATTATTCAGTTGAAACATAAAAGTGAGTTGTCTTTGGAAAATGATTCTCCTAAATCTATTTTCACTGACATACAATCCAATAAAACATTGGAAAAACTTTCCATGTCGCTGGCTTTCTCCAAATTGAAAATAGAATTTAACTTCTTTACTGAGCCGTAAGCATCTGAATTGATTTTATAGTCTTGCTGATTGGTGCAATGAACCATGTTTGTGCCCTGATGTATAGTGGCTGCTCTCAGTCGAGCATTAAACACTGTCAAACTCATTCCGACTGGTGAATTATGACTCCTGTGTGATAGCACTGGGCACAAATTGTCATCACGGTTTGTCGGGGACTGCTGAAGCATTCCAGCAACTTCATCCATAGTGACTTTGATATTCTGAAGTCACAACGTGCAACCAAGTGGTGACTGTGTTCAATGAAAGAACGACCCAGGGTTCCAAAACAAAGGATGTTCTCTTGATATTAACCTTACCATTAAAATGAAACTGTGCACCACAGTCTTGATATATCAAAACCAAAGCATTTGATTTCATCACTAAATGCTGGCCAATAATAAGCCGTGAAATGAACCTAGTGAAGTTTGATAATGATTGATCATTAATCTCTGACCTCTCCAGGGAAATCATATGAAATTGCAATATGTTGCCTACGCAAATAGTGAATGGTGTTACATAGTATTGATAGTGTTTTATTTCACAAGAAGCAAGAGCATTGGGTGTGTTGCTTCATGGTTTTTGTATGGCACAACTAAAATCATGCTCAGTCTGGAATGAATGAAAAGATCACCAGTTACACAACTTTACTTCAAAAAGGTACAGACCTGTGGTCATTTGCTCATTGTTCAAAACAAAAACATCTCCTATGTGGCCTTCAATACCACCACCGGGCTAACAGAGGAGAATATTTGATGCCTTAATTTATACTTAAAAACAAAACTTGATGTTCTTCTACTCTTTGATAGACACTAGACATACATTCCATGGAGTCTTTCTTCCACCGAGGTGCCTTGATGTTGATATTTGGCAACATCGCGAGATTATTGAGCTACATGGTACACGGACACGCTGGTTGACAATGGCTTCTTCTCAAAACCTTGTGAAACCTTTGTTAACAGCATGTCCATATACTTTGTAGCTCTATGCAACTGCACCCTTAGAGTGAGATTCAACCCATATTCCATGGAGTCCTCCTTTCACCAGAGGCGCAAACATCAAGATGACACAAAGCTTGCCAACAGCTGGCCTCGCACTTTGAAAACACCACATAAAAAGAACATCAATATGGAGCAGGCATTTCTTCTTCCCCATTGCATAATTGCTTACTGATCCGATCTTAAGTGATCAAATGCAATCTGACAGCTTTCAACATTAAATGATCGGTCTACAGGGTTGGATACATTGTATAATGCGACCGTATAATGCACAGAATCCATAGAATGCTACAGGATGACTTGAAACCTATGGCAGTGTTGGTGGAATGATGAATGTTCAAAAGACTTTTCTACTTCTTCCATGTTCACCACACAGAAGCTAGTGATCCTCAGATCTCCTTGCCACACCTTCAGTTTTTCTCTGCCAAGTGCAATCTAGGTCTTGCGATTCGTAACTCTCCAGGGTTACTGCATATTCAATATTGTCAATTCTGCACAACTAATCCAATATCCAATACATGTAGCTTTGACTTTGACCTCAGAGAAACAGCAATCTGACAGCTTTCAACATTAAATGATCGGTCTACAGGGTTGGATACATTGTATAATGCGACCGTATAATGCACAGAATCCATAGAATGTTACAGGATGACTTGAAACCTATGGCAGTGTTGGTGGAATGATGAATGTTCAAAAGACTTTTCTACTTCTTCCATGTTCACCACACAGGAGCTAGTGATCCTCAGATCTCCTTGCCACACCTTCAGTTTTTCTCTGCCTAGTGCAATCTAGGTCTTGCGATTCGTAACTCTCCAGGGTTACTGCATATTCAATATTGTCAATTCTGCACAACTGATCCAATATCCAATAGCTTTGACTTTGACCTCAGAGAAACGGAGTCCACTCACTGTCACACATTGACATCCATGGCAGGATCTCACCCTTGCCATGCCAATGATCCTCAGGGATGCCATCTTGCTGTCTCATCCAACATTCAAAGACAAGAGCCAGAATTTTCCTCCTCTGAACCCAAGTCAGCACTGGGCCTCAACCTGGGACTCTTGCTTCAGGACATGATTGTGCATCCATTTCATCATCGCAACCAAGACTGGTTAAATGCCAAGTCTGTGAATTGTCTAGATATTCAGAAGGATACAGACACCTCTTCCTAGAGGGCAAGAATTCACAATAGACTACACTCCCTCCACTTTTTGATGGTATCTAGTCATGTCAGACACACTGTTCTCCAGGCTGACAGGAAATGGTGATAAGTAGCTGAGGGGAGGGATTAACTAAAGGACAGCAAGCCAACCTACACCAACTTGAGACAAAGGATGATATTCATAAAAGCTAGCAAAAGCTTTTCCTTCACGTTCAGTACATTTACATTGGACCTCGCTGTGCAAATCTTAAGTAAAAGCATTTGCTATCTTTTATGAATACCAGCCAAAGTCTATGCCAAAGACAAAGCCTGTGCCAATGGCAAAGACTGTGCAAAGACAGACTTCTCATCTTTCTGCCAAAATTGGGTACTGCAATATCCCAGCCTCCCCTGTTCTGATAACAGTGCCCTCTATGCCCTAAGATGACCAGCCTCTCAAGCAGAACGGTGTTCCTGATGAAGCCAACATGATGCTCTACCCTGTAACTGATCGACCAATTTAGGGGTGATAAATGATAAATATATGGACAGCATCCAGACTTTCACATATGTGAATGTTTCATGTTGGCATGGAAAAGCAAAGAATGTGAGATGGCAGTTTGGCAGTTTTTTCTCTGCCGCTCCATTAAACATCTAACAGCTTAGCAGACAGTGCCAAGAAGTGTGCTTTCCATGTAAAAAACTACTGCATAAGTAGTGGAAGTTGTATGACGAGCGTCATCAATGCGTAATGGTAATGACAGTGGCTCGATACATAATCCCACCATTCGTGATGAAGGAACACATCATATGGACAATAATCCATTCAGACGGCCGCTGGGTGCACTTTCAACTAAAACATTAAGTCATTCTCTGTGAGAATGATTTACCTCTCCATGAGAATATACATAATCAATGCTTGTCAGGACATCCAGGACCATGGTGGAATACTAATGAGGTTTTCCTGATTGGGGAATGGAGGAAGAAGATGCTTCTGAAATCAGACTAGCAGTCCTTCAAACAATCTTTGCCAGCTGCTGGATCTGTAGTCGCCACACTCCGTTGGGTGCCTTGAATGTTGTACTTCCAACAAATGTTGTACCTTGCTTGGCGTTCAAATTGGCTCTTGAGGGAGGACATTTCTTTTACGAGTGCCCTAGCCATAAATCATGGCATGAAATAGCAGGTACACAATAATTTTGCACTGTAAACATCAACTGACTGCAATTTCAACTCTGTCAATTTTTCTCGGCAAATGGGTTAACGTTGAAATGTGCAATCAATAAAACTTGAATCTCCCGACACTGAACGGGAATTGGAATTCATGTGGCGTACCCCTGATTACCTAGGTGATATGTTGGCTTGAACAGACAATGATGGGGCCCCTGAAGATGAACTAGTTCTTTAATCAAATCACTTATGGCTGGTTCTAGGTTAATCCATCACCAATGGCATTATGGGACGACAACAAAGGCGAACGACCGATACAGATTCCTGCTTAAGAGGTGTGGCGCTTGGTTATCTACCGGTAGGAAATGTGGTTATTCGTCTTCACGTATTAGCATGCAGCATACGAATATATACAGCTACTGGAGTAGTGTAGTGCAACATTGCTAACTGTCACCTCTGAGGGAGTGGGTTTGACTCCACTTGTAGGTACCCATTCCTATTTTGGTTGGGATGGAGACTTGACCTGCCCTCCTAAGCCTGGTTTGTTTATCTCATCAACAAACGAACACCCATTGCTTTAACAAAACCCTTCCTTGAAGAGCAAAAGAAAGCAGCAAGATGGCACACAATGCACTCTGAAGTTGTGAGACTCAGGTCATTTCATTCGGCTGTAGCCTCTCATATGAAGACATATGACATAGGAGATACATCTGAATGGACCTCTTTTGATAGGACGAGGTTTAGTGGACTCGACTCCCTCGTGTCCATCAGTTTTCTCCACCTAAAAGTACGTTCAGCAGGCCACCAGCAAAGCAGAGCACTTCCAAGGAAATCAATGGTGATTCAAATTAGTCCTTGTAACTGCCAGTTCATTTCCTTTCGCGAAAAAGATACACGTAGACGATTCGTAATTATTGTGGAATTGGCACGGCGTATGTAGCCCAGCCACTCCATGTCTAATCACTCAAATGAAAACATGATTTTACACTATGTAATTGTTTCACCTCAGTGACCAGTGAAACTAATTTCCACAGAGATGGGATATTGATCAATTTTTGCAAGGAATATTCAAGATTGGTTTGAAGTGTCTATTTACAACANCGCTAACTCACTCTGCACAGCTATGTTGAAAATCTTCTCTGGGAGCGTTTTATTCACACCATTTGATTTGAGACCATCTATCATGATTTAATTTCTATGGCGGCTGGAGCAATAGAAGAGAAGAGAAATTGTGAGGATTCCTGAGTAGGTTTGCACCTCTGAGTAACATCGCTATGAAATTCATCTTATGATACATATTTCATGTCCAATAATACATTAATCCACAAGCTACATGAATAAAACATAAATTGCCCAATAATAACTGGATCTTATGCATCAAAGAGATGGAGGATGGTGGCTGATGAAAATGTGTCACTTGATGACTAGATATACAACAGTTTGATGGTCCAGTTCAAACTGGGCTGTCATAGTGGTGCAGTTGAGTAATCGTTCCCCGTTCGATCCACAGTTAGACCATTCTTCATATGATAGAGAGGGCAACTTACTTTGACAGTGAAAGTTTATTTGCCCAATGTTGACAATAGAGCCAATAGACAGATAGGTAATTTGAAGCTTCATAATCCTTTTTGGATCTTAAGCTTATACTAGTGTGTCCACGACATGCTACTTCCACCTGTGTGGAGTCTCAAGTACAAGGGACCACGGCTTTGAGTCTCATCCAAAAGACTCTAATTGGTTCACAGCTTTTTCACATACATGCCCTGTCAGGATTATAATGCCAGATTTGGCATTCGAATCAAATCTGTTGATATGCTCAGAGTAAAGCATGTTGGGGAAACTTCACTGATACCTGGAACCTTCTTGAACACGACTGATTGATGAGATGCATCTATATTTCAATTTCAAGTCAAAAGTGCAAACTTCATGTGGGCCTAATAAGGTAGGAATGAATTATTTGTCAAAAGGAGCTGGAAGTTCTCACGCATAAACAATTAAGACAATGCATATGAAATTCCACCCGGGTGTAATAACAGCCTCTTCTTGCCAATTTCTCATAAGTCACGTCCAGTACGATTGGTCATTATCGGATTTCCGAGATTCGCTTTCGTCGGCCAACTTCAATTACAGCCACTGAGAGGCTTGCGAAAGCTGACTGACGTAGCAATTAAACTGAGCAAATACTGTTAATAATAGAGTAGGCTTGTCTAGTGTTAGTTGCTCATTCTCAGTATACTAATACAGCCTGGTGCGAAACAGTTACTGTAATCTATCTAATCGCCAACATCAAGTAAATGCGTAAAGCGAGTCAAGAGGGGAGGGTTGATTTCTTCGATTAACCCTTTGTTGCCTGTCACATTCAGTCAAAGCAGTCCATCAAGCACCAGACGGATAACCATTTGCTAAGTCATTTTATCAACAATGGTAGATGTGCAAACCCTGTGACCTTCTCCAATGCACAATCGGTTTGTCATAGTTTGAAAACCAGTTCTTTCTGCATTTGCTTAAGCCTTGCCTCTGAATGTGACTAGCTACAAATCTAAACAGGCTTTGAAATCTGCTTTTATCAACACTGTAGATGAGGAATTGAAAACCTGTGACCTTCTCCAATCTACAATGGTTTGTCAGACTTTTTCTGTGTTTGCCAAGCCTTGCCTCTGAACGCGACTGCAAATCCAAACAGTCACTGTCAAAATGTGTTGAGCTACTTCCTTCCGTTTCAAAATCTCGTGACATTAATTGGTAAGATCCTGTAACACAATGCTCCGCACAGGAAATAATCACGCTTGATTCCATCACTTGGGGACATGAATGTCTTTCAAACATTTCAATTTTTTTTCAAATTCTATCTTAACATGCTAACAGGAAACTCGTTACTATAGAATTCTATAACAGAAATAATATGATGTACAGAAATAACACCTGACAAGGCTCGGTGGAGGGAACAGTGTGTTGTAGTTACAATTCCTAACTGGAATCACGACATGTTTCCTAGAAAGGCCAAAGGTTTGATTCCCATCTGAGTTGCCTTTACTCCCAGCTGCTTTGAAAGGAAGAAGTGAGTGCTAAATGAGAATGAGCTGCTCCTAGAGTTCACTAGAAACATTTTTAGGAGAGACCCTGGGGTTGTATGAAGCACTTAGAGACTTTGTAACAGTGGAAATCATCAATAAATATAAAAGCCTCACATTCGTTTTGATTGATCACAATAATGAATGAAGTGATCTCATTGGAAAGTGCATGGCACCATCTAGAAAGACACAACAACTCCCACCTGAGTATCCAAGTGGAAAAATGACCAGGTAATTAATAATCGAATGCCATCACCAGGAAAATCTGTTTGTTTACCTTTAAAATGTTATGGTTAAACACTGACAGGCACCACACCCAGCATGAAGTTTACGACAAGGACATAATGGAAAAATCAACAGAATAATAAATCAGTTTGAAGAGCAGTTTTATTGTCATGAGCAACCGCAACAACATAACACTTTGGTTTTCATTTTACGGTTGAACGTGTTTGCATTTACAGTAAAGCAATAAAACATCCAACACAGGCCACACCCGATGGTGTAGAATTGTCTGCCAAGTGTCGATTGGCTGCTAATTGTCACAACACTAGCACAGGTAGATGGGTATGGGGATTACCTGAAGTGTCTTGTAAATTTACTCAACTGTGATTTCGACTGAGTCAGAGCAAGCAAGATCAATGGAGCAGAGTACATTTAACCCCCTTCCTCGTGAGGTGAACAACCATGGAGACTTCAGCTACATACGAGCGTTGCCAACGGCAAAAAGTCCTTAAGTAAAGATTTTTCTATGATGTCTACATTTGTTGCTGGTGACTTTCTGTAGCGTACATGTACTTAAACCTGTAATTTTATTCTTCCCCCAGTGATTACATTAGATCAGTATTTCTGGGTGATTTTCCACACATCGTGCACCTTACACTTCTGTGGTCATGCAAATATCAGAACACAGATGGATTGAGACAGTGTATTGAAATCATCAGTGGAAGATGTCAGCCCCAGCCAGTCCGAAATGTAGTAATATCAAATGTAATCATGTTTTCAACGATATCAACAGGTGTCATAAACCGTAGTTTCCAATCCAAAGGGGAAGGGAACCCATTACAACAGGCTACATCGTTATCAAATTATATGAATGTCGTTTATTTTCTTGTCTGATCAATACGAATTTTAGATTCAAACATTCCACTTGACATCTAACTCATGAATATTTCAACACTCCTTTGGATGGATTCAAGCAGACTTGGCCACAGACAGGTGCATCGTGAATAGAATATAACGTAAGCATGCCCATAGACAGGAGAGTGAATTCTGTCGTAAACTATACCAATATTATTCCAAGATGAAACGGAATTTGAAATTTCATCAAGATTCTGATGGATAAACTGATGTTGTTGAACTGTTGGCTATGGATTTCTTCACCTCAGGACATTTGTTTACAACTCGAACATAAATATCCGATTTTTTCTCATAGAAATACATGAAGAATAACTGTGATTTTTCCTAAATCTATCAAAGTAAGGTTTTAACAGAAGCGAGAAAAGACTATAGCCAGTGTTACAGAGGATAAAGAATTAGGTTTGTATAGCTGGAATAATCGTGATTTACTCCCGATCAAGTAAAGAAAGGTTTCCACTGAAGTCAGAAAAGACTACAGCCAGTGCAACAGAGTATAAGAATCGGGTTTTGTATTCCGCATTTCCTAGCAAATTTTCAACTCTACACATTGGTAATGACTTGAAGGTGCGAATTCAAAAACGGCTTAGGTACTGCAAAGAACGGCTCCGTACACACAGGGGGTCCTAATGGATGCGCTGTTGGATATCATTAGTAGAGCGTCAAACAGGTGAAAGCGGTTACTGTGAAGTGAAATAAAAATCTATTGAAATCACAAAGGTGAACTGTCAAAGTCTGACAGGTTGAAATACTACACAACTACTCTTCCTGAATAGGGAAGTTCCGTAATGATGGACCGATTAATCTACAGGGTGTTTCAAAATGAATGTTTTCAGGACAACAAGAGGATAACACAGCAGCTATCGTATTATGACATTTTATTCTGGGATACTTTCTTTACTGCAACCCATGGAATCAACTACTGCCATAGGTTTGACAAACAATGAATTTCATGTTTTGATGGGAGGGGATGCTATGCGACGTTCCCTGGAATTTCAGCAGACAAGGATTTGTTATTGTAATAAAGGTCTCTTATCATTGTAAAATACAATCAGTGTTGTTATATTTGTAATACACAGCTAATGTTATTGTCCACAACTAACACAATCGCAGTCAACAGCTAATGTCATTTTCAGAGACTAGACTTAGGCTGTCAATTAGGAGCCAGTTCATCTCCCTTACAGCCATAATCCAATGCACTGACATCACAGTGGGAAACCTTAGCATGAACCAACCAAGCAAATTCAATTACTTTCTTCACAACAGTGTTTTCTGGCAAGATTCCGCCAAGAGCTCCTGGTTGCGTGTGTACTCAATGGATGACTGATATTGGGAGAACCTTTGTAACTCTGCGGACCGGTGACGTGTTGCCAGAGGTAAAACAAAATCTCAAGCCAGGACGGAACTGACAACCATAGCAAATGTTATGAATACACATGCAAGATGAACAGTGATATAATAACCAAGCCATCTTACATGGGGGGGGGGGGNCTAGTATACCGGTAGTACATCCATCACACATACCAGTCAGGCATGCCTGTAGCCTATGGCTAACAACTGACTCTGAAACTGGGAACCTCAGACAATGAGGGATTTTCATACAAAGAACGACACAATGATTTGACAAAGAAGTAAAAAAGTACCTGATTGTGCGCTGGATAAGGCTCTAATTCCACGAGTCAAATTCTATCCTATGATCGAATAAATTCCTGAATGAGAATCCGGTAAAATATCCGGCTTGACGAAATGTGATAATACTCCCCTCAACCGAAGACTTGAGTCTTGAGAATAATGCTAGAAGAGTAGTACGTTATAAGAAACTGCTTATGCACGACAAAAATCCGTAAGGAAAAACACGTCGCTGTTGTGCGCTAATGCGATCCCTGGTTCATATTTCTTAGTAATTAGCGAACAAGACAAGCCAGCCGCTCCGTATGACTATGACAGCCGAGCCCGTGCTATCACTATCGCATACAAAACACACAGAGCTGTATATAAGAGCTAGTGCCACAGCCGCGAACTAGCAATGAACTAGAGGTAGCCACCGCTCTGAATCATCGTAATCAATAATGGATCCAGCACTGTCCTTTCATACTGCACGCAGTCTGTGTGATATGCACCGCATCTTTGCAGATACTTCCTATCCAATGATGTTCAGAATAGACCACAATGATACATTTAACTTCACAAGGAAAGCTGTTACTAAAGCTGTTTGATGTTACCGTATAGGTGCTGCATTGAACATGAATCTATGAATATGTTACGATACGTTCCTCTGTTCATTGAAGTCTTTTACAATGTGACAGACCTAAGCGGATGTCAGACCTAAGCATCAGATCTAAAGATCAGGTTCTTGACTTAACACTCACACAGGTATGGCATTTGCATCTTGTCAGAGTCAGAGACTGATCAAGTCCCAATGTCTGGAAGTCTTCAGCATCATACAATCAACAAAGGTTTTACAAGAGTGGAGCAGACAACTCAACTTAACAATATTCATTGGTGTCGGCCTCAACCTTCTGTTTTCAACCTTTGTGTAAAACCGATCGGCAAATCCCATGGGTTAGAGCTTCCTGAGAATATCGGAGGTTCTTAGCACTCGCATCCTTCATCACCACACAGAAACAAATGTATGAGGTGAGGAAGCGAGCAAGCATATTTTTCAAAAATATTTTTCAATCAGTACCACAGGATGTGAGAAAACTTTGACAGAAAGATGCCATCTGCTACTGTGGGGCAGATGAGTTAAGAACCACTCACTGTATCAGGATGGGTTAAGGGTATGAAGCACAATGCATCCTACAATACATGTAAGACTTCCCACTCACCCCAAAAAACCAACAGACAACTATCTAGCAGATGTATCCAAGGAAGGGCTATCATATGGCCATTATCCTAATCCACCAGTCAGGTTAGATATCTTGTTATTGCTGTAGAATACAAATGGCCACATCGGAGAGATATCTCTCCCAATGGAAGCATAACTGGTGACAGCCAGTGAAGAACATGAATTTTACATCGCAATCACAGAGATAAAGTTGACTATGTAGTGCAGTGGTTGTTCCTGATGGTTTTGTCCGCAGCTCAAAATTTGATTCAAGGCCAGGAGAAATTCAGAAGAAAGTGGATGTAGCTAGCTACAAGAAAGACCATTACCATAGAATTTGTCAGAAAGAGGAAAACCCAGAAGCCATTCTTCCATCCAGGACAAAGGACTCTTCTATTTCAGCAGCCTACAGGCGGCCATAAACAGCCCAACCCAAAGCTGCCAGTGATTCTTCCAGCCAGGAACCATCAGGCGATCCTTGCCAGCCAGACTTCAGAGCTTTAGAGAATCATCAGGTGATCCTTGCCAGCCAATCATCAGGTGATCCTTGCCAGCCAGACTTCAGATCCTTGGGGAATCATCAGGCGATCCTTGCCAGCCAGACTTCAGAGCTTTAGAGAATCATCAGGTGATCCTTGCCAGCCAATCATCAGGTGATCCTTGCCAGCCAGACTTCAGATCTTTGGGGAATCATCAGGTGATCCTTGCCAGCCAGACTTTAGACCTTTGGGGATTCATCAGGTGATCCTTGCCAGCCAGACTTTAGACCTTTGGGGAATCATCAGGTGATCCTTGCCAGCCAGACTTTATACCTTTGGGGAATCATCGGGTGGTCCTTGCCATCCAGACTTCAGATCTCTGCAGGGTCATCAGGTGATCCTTGCCAACCAGACTTCTGACTTTTCACCAGCCATCTCTGTCACAATCAGGTGAACTTAGCCTGGTACACTTCAGCCTTTAGTGAGTCATCCTTGCCAAACAAGCACAAGAACATTATTATTTTTGTCCTACAATCATATGATCTGAGCAACAAAACACAAAACAAAAGGACCTTTTGTCAGTCGCCAGACTCCAGACTCCACTTTTTGATATTCATACAGCAATTTCCATCTAGCAATTCAGGGAAGATAATTTGTATACATATAATATGAAGACAGGCATTGTTTTATCCCAGTTAATGTTATAATGGGTGATAGATCAGACATATTTGCATTCAATATTAAACATGTTCGCGTGATACAATGGAGGGAGGTTCAGAGAAGCAGATTGTTTAAGTATTCTACAGGGTGATCAGAAGAACGTCACAGCTCGTCAAAGCCAGGAAGTAGGCCATTAATTCGTCATGAGTATCATGTACTTTGTCCTGATATGACTCGCGACTACCAACCAATTCAACTTTAAGTTACCATGGTATTTGTTCCGAATCTGCACTGGCTAACAAAGCAGATGGAATAAACTCTGCCGTTTTTTCTACACCGCCTCTGGTGAGTTAATAATATAACAATAACATTCTGTGCCGAATACAACATCGAAATGTCAGCTTATTCAACCGCTTTCACAAGACAAGCAACCCATTGGGACCTGCACCAGTGACTATTCCTGCTTGCCTCTAAGGCAATATAACCGGATGCTGCCAAGAATGTGAAATTAGTTCTACAGATCCAAAATGCGTTAGTCAAGGAACTAAAATTTGAAGCTGAAGCCTGCCGCACACTGGAGCTATCTGCTGAGCAAAAAGACATTCGAGACCATTTGCTCAGCAGATTTTTCGGTGAGTTTTCTGCCTCGCGAGGGGCAATGTAAGGGGCGAGTCAAAAGTATTCCATAATCAGACTAGGCCGTGCGTTCTGGCAGTTTGGGTATATGGATGTTGACAGGATCAGCCATTGTCAATCTCCTGCAAAATCTGTCAATTAGTCAGTGCAATGTAACGCATCAGTTACTCTGGTGTTGCATGGCAACGAAGTAAGTATCTTCACCATGAAAACAAATCTATATCAAGTATGACCCTGAAGCTTCATATCTCACCCCAATGGCCAAGGTAGTCTTCTATTCATGGTGAATTGAACACACAAGCGTCAAACCAGCTGAAGCATGTAGATTGGCTTGTGGACATTTCAAGGTCGATAGGAAGCAGTTTCCACTGAGATAACAACCATCCTGATGCGGATAGTAAAGACTCAAATCCTGTATCGACTGTGCCAAAAAACATCCTTCCGTATTTTCTGGGGACCAGGTTGTGTGATGTTCAATTGAGTTTTTAAACCTGGTCTGCACTGGCTTTTAAGGCCTATCAAGGACACCACTTTGGGTATCCCATGTTGAAAGAACAGCATGTCATATCCATGATGGAAAAAGACATCTACATGTACAGCATCTTTCTCTGTCTGAGGCCCATTGGTAGTTTTGAACGAAATGGATCCTGACAACAACAGTTGACAGGATGTAGTGTGTGACCTGATGTCATCAAGGAGACAGGACAAAAAATCATCAGAATTCTGGCATATTCTTGATCAAGGCAAACAAACCCAAGGGACAAGCAACACAACACATGACGGGTCTATTTGTCCAAGTCAATTTCATCGTCTTTTGTGCACAACAGACGAAAGGGAAAAAATGACCGATCCCCAGCGGTAACATTTGCCGGATAAGTATAGACATCAATTATGCTACTGGTCATTTCTATTTGATCTCCGAGGAGCCGATGTGTCATGATATAACATCGTTAGCCTCACAACCTAGCGTGCCCGCCTCACAATGGAAATTTCTTGCATACCCCCAAGGATCTCGTCAAGCCAGAACATGAGACAGTGAGACCTGATACTTGGAGTGAAAAAGATGCTCCCATAGTTATTCATTACTTCCTTGTTGCTCCAGGATGTTATTTAAATAGTGGAAAAATGTTGGCAGTAGTGCACAGGCAGCTTAAAAATTAAATTGTGAAAACGGTCAATTTCGCACTCAAGTTTCACACAGGCTTACAGCGATACTCAGAATTGACATGACTGTGAATAACTGCTGCATATCGACTACTGAAGTTCATTTTAGGAATGGATGTCGTGACCCTATCTCACATCACCAATACAGTCAATTTTTTGCCAACTATAATTCAATAGCCTAGCCTATCACCCCTGAACTGATATTGGAAAAGATATGCCCAGTACATGGCACACAATTTCCATTTTGCTTATTGCATTTGTTAATCAAACATGCAGCCACGGCCCACTGGGAACAAAACTGACATGAATAGATCCATTCGTCAGCGAACTTTGAAGTGTCATCATTTGTTAGTAAAACTCTATATCAAAGGCTCATTCATTTATCTGCTTTCCCTGATGTCCATTACATATATTAAATCCAGATCCTAGTTTTATAGACAACGGATATAGCGCATCGTGTAAATTGACCCAAAAGAAAAATTTAACAGAATGATTGGACATCAAAGTAATAGAGCTAGATAGCCGCAACAGGTTTCGGAAGTCTCTCACAGAAGAACAAACTCAATTCGGTCTGAATAGATTGTTGTTAATATGGGAAGATGCTTGGAGTTCCTCCTCTGTTGTATGTCAAAGCTTTGAAAGATGAATCAAACAGAACACAGGGGAATGGCCAATAAAGTAACAGTAATAGACACTGAACAATCAACTTGTTCAGATACTCTCGGCAGTGCTGTTGCGAAAGGATGTCAACAACTGTATGTTTGGACTGATGACATTGCGTAATCCAAGGTGTGTCGAACATCTGCAAGTATTACCAAAACTGAAAAATAAACTGTTATAAGAGTTATGGTTAAGCCAAGTACTGGTACTTTGTACAACATTGCTGAAGATGGTGCTAGGCTTTAATTTATTCTCCAATGGGGAAGAAAAAACTGCATGTTTTCTACTTGTTAAAAAAAGAATCAGACAAATGTTACCACAAAAGCTCTTTGAAAACTTGTTATTGGCCACACTGAGTGCATTTTCCGGTCAAATTTACTCGCATTGGTAAACTATAGCCACTCAACCAGTCCAACAACTAAAAGCTTACTCCTTATGTAAATCAAACATCATTTAAAGGTGGAGCCAATCTTTGGCATGCTGAATTCTTTCACAGACAGTATCAGATGAAGAGGCCAACAAGCAACTTAAAAAACAATTAGTCTAAAGTAGTTATGACAAGAATAAGTATGACAATGATTTCATGATGTATAATTGAGCTGAATTTTAAGCAAATGAGACCTACAAGGGAACTTCATTTCCCACAGGATTAGGGCCTATTCCTTTAACGTCCGACCAAACACAATTCATTTGCCTGGTTATCTATTGTTTGCGAGGTAATTGACATTCACTTAACATGGAGTGCGAACATATCATTTTCTCTTGTATACTCAGACTAGATGGTATTTGAATAGCTTTAGGCCATGCTAATATCTGAGTATGACAGAAGGCATCAATGACCAGGAGGTTAAATAGTGATTCAGCCAAGCAACAGACAAATCCCAAATTCCAAGTTCTGCGCACTTCCGCCGAAATAGCAACAAGAACCTCGATCTGAAACCAGCTGACGTGACGCAATCCGTGATTCAGCAATGGTCAACTCTGACGTAACGTCGTCCAAGTCACTGTCGTGGGGTTCTCTGCGTCACGTCATTCAGTTTCAGACCGAGGTTCTTGTTGCTATTTCGGCGGAAGTGCGCAGATCTTTCCCGTTTACGTCAATTTGGGATTTGTCTATTGTTGNGGAGTTCCTCCTCTGTTGTATGTCAAAGCTTTGAAAGATGAATCAAACAGAACACAGGGGAATGGCCAATAAAGTAACAGTAATAGACACTGAACAATCAACTTGTTCAGGTACGCTCGGCAGTGCTGTTGCGAAAGGATGTCAACAACTGTATGTTTGGACTGATGACATTGCGTAATCCGAGGTGTGTCGAACATCTGTAAGTATTACCAAAACTGAAAAATAAACTGTTATGGTTAAGAGTTATGGTTAAGCCAAGTACTGGTACTTTGTACAACACTGCTGAAGATGGTGCTAGGCTTTACTTATAATTTATTCTCCAATGGGGAAGAAAAAACTGCATGTTTTCTACTTGTTAAAAAAAGAATCAGACAAATGTTGCCACAAAAGCTCTTTGAAAACTTGTTATTAGCCACACTGAGTGCATTTTCCGGTCAAATTTACTCGCATTGGTAAACTATAGCCACTCAACCAGTCCAACAACTAAAAGCTTACTCCTTATGTAAATCAAACATCATTTAAAGGTGAAGCCAATCTTTGGCATGCTGAATTCTTTCACAGACAGTATCAGATGAAGAGGCCTACAACAAGCAACTTTAAAAACAATTAGTGTAAGTAGTTATGACACGAATTAGTAAGTAATTTCATGATGTACTATTGAGGCGAGTTTTGAGTAAAGCAGCCCAACAAGGGCATTTCATTTCCCACTGGATTAGGGCCTACTCCTTTAACGTCCGACCAAACACAATTCATTTGCCTGGTTATCTATTGTTTGCAAGGTAATTGACATTCACTTAACATGGAGTGCGAACATATCATTTTCTCTTGTATACTCAGACTAGATGGTATTTGAATAGCTTTAGGCCATGCTAATACCTGAGTATGACAGAAGGCATCAATGACCAGGAGGTTAAATAGTGATTCAGCCAAGCAATAGACAAATCCCAAATTCCAAGTTCTGCGCACTTCCGCCGAAATAGCAACAAGAACCTCGATCTGAAACCAGCTGACGTGACGCAATCCGTGATTCAGCAATGGTCAACTCTGACGTAACGTCGTCCAAGTCACTGTCGTGGGGTTCTCTGCGTCACGTCATTCAGTTTCAGACCGAGGTTCTTGTTGCTATTTCGGCGGAAGTGCGCAGATCTTTCCCGTTTACGTCAATTTGGGATTTGTCTATTGTTGTTGGCTGCTGTATACTGAAATACACACGACAGTCAACAACCAGCAAAAAAAACTTTTCCTCAAATTCTCGCGACTCTGAAAGGCAAACCTTGCAACCCGGTGTCTCACTTCAGAAACCCAAGTTTTCTCAGTGATTTTATCTTGATTGCTACAGTGTCATTAGAGTGATTAAAAGAATTAGAGGCAAGTTAACAGAGACTAGCGTCGGCTGAATAATTAGGTGGCAGATCCCTTGGTAGATTTCTGTCTCAGGCTGGCGCAATGGCTCATTAAGCAATGCTTATAGTCAGGAAATTATCTAGATCTTGTGTCATTAGTGATCGAAGTGAAGATGTACGTACATGCACCACATATCTGAACAGCTGCTGATCAATTTAATGAATGGAGGTAGGTGAATATTGAGGATATCGGAGGGGAAATATAGGATTCAAGTCATTCTTTCATCCAGGATGCACTATTCTCATGGCTAGAGTGACATCAGAAGAATGTGAAGATGAACCATTTCAGTACGTCAGTAAAACCTTTGAAAGTAAACGATGGAGTATGTGATGCAATAAGTTCCATCACTTCTGTATAATGGAGTGACCTCAAACAATTGTCAATACCCCTGCCATGTCCCCTGAATTGCGCAACATGCCCTTGGCTTTCTACAGTTTTCTATGTTGTGCAATAATGGTAAAAGGGTTCACAGTGTAAGACACGAAAGAAGCTTTCCATTTTTCACAAAGCCATCCGAGTCAACAAACTTCTTTTTACCGGGATGTTTACTGCAGGCAACAATGTACATTGCTATTAGGATATTGACAAATGACAGGACACATTTCCCTAGTATCAACAGTAGAGACAATACAAACCATCAGTTTGATAAAGTAACAGGTAAAAAACTCTACATTCCTTATACCTCGAATGCATTAGGGTAATTGGATACACAAAAAATAAGTCTTAGATAAATTACTGGGAATAAAAAGATGCTATGTAATGCTGGGATTTTTTCTTTGCAATTTGTTTTTCCTTTTACTAAAGCTTTGCCCATTACTTGCACTTACAACTAGTTGGATCGAATCCCCCAAATTGATGTCAACATTGTAGCTGTGCAAGAACACGAAAATGCCAATTCCAGAGTCAGGAAAACATGTTGGAGGGCCAGCGACCAAAAGGGCTGCTGAGAGACTTAAGGGACACATACATAACGAAACATACCAGATTTTTTCAAACCCAGTTTGTGGGATGGATATCTCTTTGGCTCAGGTGGTAGAGCACTGCGCTGAGAAGCAGTTCTAAGGTTGGGCAAATTCCAGTATGGCTCTTCATTTCATGGTGTGGTAGGAGAAAGCTTTGTCTGAATGGGATTCAGAATGATTGGGAAGTCCAGATTAATGGATAGGAAAGGCAGTTGATGTAAAATGTTGGGCCATTTCGGCCCTATTCAATAAACATAATTTAATTAAAGACATTTCCAACACTTTCTTAACATCATTTACTGACTAACCCCAAGTCCTGAGTGTGGTCATATGTACTTGATTTCTTAATTAATCATATTCAAATCAAGAAGCACTGTAGCATTGCTTCAACACATTTCTTCAATAACCCAACAAGTTGCCTATAAAGATTTTTGTCATTAATATCCTGTAGCGCTAGCATTGCATCCTGCATTTCCATGCACACATGTCAAGCTTTTCTCCCTCACTGCAGGAGGCCACACACTAGAGGATCTCGGACATATTACATTATAAATTCACCACATCACAACCTACTTTTTCATGAGGCCAGGCAGCAATGCTGATTACATGGAAATGATGTTTTTATAGCTGAGGCAATTTTCAGTTCAAATTGGGATCTTTAGATGAGGCACTTGTGAATATGCTCACATTATTTCAGGGTGTGGACACAAAAAGCCTTATCAGGGCCTGAATAAATTGAGTATTTGGATGGTAATGGAGTCTGAAGGGGGATCAGCACTGTCATCACTTTAAAAGCAAATGAAATATTCAGATATGGTTCACACACTATGAGCAGTACTCGTTTGTGGTACCAGATAAAGTCTGACTTCGGCCACACTTTCATTAAAGTTTGACTTTTCTCAATGCTTCAAGCAAAGAGAAAGTCTAACTTCAGCATTTAAGTGAAAGTCCGACCCAAGCTTTTACGGCCCTCAGGGTCCAAACTTCCAGCTGTAAGCCAAATCTATGATATCAGGAATACCAAGAACAATAGAACATGGGAATACTAGAATATAATGTTTTGTTTGTAGCTTTGGGGCAAAATTTTCCTTCCAAATGTCACAAGTAACGTTTAGGAAAAAAAATTGATATCATCAAGGTTCCTATTCAACCAACGACAGTTAGAACAAATAATCATCATTTCAAATTGAACGGAAAAGAAAAATATGTCTTGAATTTCCATGGAAACATTCACTAAGATCTGGGAGATGTCTCCATGGCATTTAAATGACGCCATTCCAGATCCATTACACAGCAACATTCTGTTCGCGATAATTCCATCAAAATGGCCTCCACTTCCAATATCAACATGATCTCCCAAGGGAATAGTTTTTGCAACACAACCAATGTCCAGAAGTCAATTTGTCTTAAAGGGAAACTGCCTCAGTTGGAATCTAGTGTTCCTTGGTGTAGGATTAATGCCTGGTATTTGGAGTTTTCATGCACAACAACGCCTGCAATACAACCACGAGACTTCCATATTGCTTTTTATAAACAGTAGGCCTATGACAACAGTCTCAAGCAACAACAGCCAATGGCAGCAACAGATATTTCATAAGTACATATGAAATTCCAGCCGATAAACCTTTTGTAACATTTCTTACTGAAGAATCAATATCAAACTGATGTACCAGCCAACCTGATAAAGAACAACCCATCCATGCTTTTCTAGGGAAACCTAGTTGGATTACTTTTAACATAATCCATTTTTTCCTTCAGCCGAAATGATGAGATTTCCCGCTCCAACCCACATCGCAGCCAACGTCTGCTGCTAACACACCCTCATCGGATTGGTACACAAGTCAGCCACAGCCTTGGGATAATCAATGTTTGGATTGTGTCTGCGACATTCACAAGATGTAAGTACATACAAAACCACAGCCTTCATCTTCTAGCAAGCTCTCAAATGCGAATGAATCTGTTCCAGACCAATGACGCATGAAACTAGTTTACAATGTGGTGTGCCTCAAAACACCCTTGGTACCAAGACTGAAATTTGGAGTAAACCCCCAGAAGAACGAAACTGTTCAGTTTTCCAAAGGAACTACTGGCTGTTTCTTCAGAGCGCCATGTGCCCAGTCCAAGTTCCCTAGCAATGCAAATCTCCATCTATCTTGTTACAAACCAATGGTACACAAATTTACCTCTGAAACTAACTGAAATCAGTATGCTTTAAACAACCCTAATCCAATACCAGCATGGCAAATAAGGGAACCCTGTGAAGAACCAATCAATACTAGCATTTTAGAAGTACTGTTAACCAACATTGCTCGCTTGACTCGCTTTTTGTCAGCAGTCCATGGAGGCATGTGGCCAAGCTAATTGCAATGAATTGTTCAACTGCTTAGCTAGGGAGCCCCCCCCCCCCC
>NMRB01000388.1:303526-326975 GCA_002633025.1 Notospermus geniculatus
CACACACACACAAGTCTTCGGTCACATGTTGATCATTGGTTCAAAACCCAGTTAAGTTGCAGTCATTAAACCTCAGCAGGTTTCAATGGATCATCTGAGCATCAGCCAGGGATTTAGCCACAATTGGCCTGGTTGATATTCTGGTCTTCATCTCCTCAGACAGTATCACGGAAGGACTTCAAGAGCTGCCCGAGTTCTCCGCAGAGATTCTGATTAGCTGAGGAAGTGTCTTGAAACCACATCAAATTAATGCGCTACAAAGCTTAACATTATCATTATAATCCTGTAACTGGCAGTAGTTTGTAGCTTCAGGAAATTGCTATTGTCTGTTCACCTGTCACATAACAGAGTATAATGAAAGACATCAGACTACAAATATTTACTGAAAAGACCCCCTACAACCTTTTTTACCATTTGCACTCTCAACTCCACAACCCAGAGGAATCTTACTCCAGAATTTGTCGGATGCCAGACTTGTACCCTTGGGCAATTTACAATATATTAGTTCCCATGGCAACCACTCATTTCTAAATCCAAGGAATGGATCCAGCTTGCTGAAATAAATGTAAAGTGAAATGTATGCCTTCCAAAACAAATGTGGGAAATTTATTTATTTGATATGACTTAAGTCTGTTGTATGTGTTTCTATTCGAATTCAGTATTCACAAATGGCTGACGAGTTTCCATGTAATAGGTGCTGGTATCCAATGGTATAATGACATCTCGGATCACAAACACAGTCACACTGCAACACGTGTGATGCCAAAGACAACTGCTTAGCTGTGCTTGGAAAGCAGTCCCTGATGAAGAACAATTACACCACTTATATGGCAGTCATAATGGGATTTTCCTGTTTAATAGGGTCCAGCTACAGAATCAATCAAATCTTTATAATAGTTTATGTTCTTGAAATCTTACCACTTTTCATCAAAGTTACAAGGTGTGTGATTTTCAAAAGGTGCCACAAAAAATGTACAACAGACCCCAACAATAAAAGAACGATTTCTTAGTACAACATACCTTTGTTGTGCGTCCATTTATTATTCATAGCATCATACTCTTGTATCCCTTCAAAGCACACAACAATTGCTATTCAAGAACACTCAGATTTCTTATGGTTTTAAATAATTTATCATATTTCTACATTGTAGTAGAACTACCGAGACCTTGTTGGGTATGGTCAAACATTCTTGAATATTCATGGTTCAAAGTGTACTTTGAGAAGTTCAGCCCCTTCTTGTCAATGAGATTTCTCCATTCAGTCTCATTAAGAGCTGAAATGTGGCTCTTATTCTTATTCATAGGAGGTACTGACAGGTTTCTTTGATAGTGTGAGAGTCATGACATGTCCACTTCCACATGGAACTTGCAAGAGAATACGGCCTAAAGCATCTCCCACGCTTCTGTGCTTCCTGAAGCCTCCCACAAAGCTTTCCTACAAAGATTACCTAACTATGCACTGGGGCCTTTCAGATTCATCACATTAGCCTGGTTTTTCGACAGCATCCTAGCAAAATGCCTGGGCATTATGAGTACAATAAAATTGCCATCACTTTTGCAGTTGAACTGTTGCCACAAAATTTAGATCTGACAATGCAGCAGCGCAATAAAGGCATGAAACAGGAGATGTACTGTCTGCAAGTTGTCAGTCATTGGTGTTCTTGCAGTTCATCTGTTGTCAAAAAAGTAGATCTGACATCAGCTAGCATGTTTCTCATCATGTTCTACTAAACAAGATGAGTATGGCTTCATCCACACCATCATTACACAGCATGGCTTTGCCATTTGTGGCCCCAAGGTGTTTTATGTCAGTGATAAATAGAGGTAAAACTTAAATGGACATTAACACCATTACCAAAATGAAAATGTGTGTGATGTCTGAGTATAAATGACATTCAATCTAATGGACCAACTTAATCCACAATGAGTATGCATAGTAATCCAGTTATAAGGGTTTCATGGCTCCCAAGAGCATGGTGATACTGTACATATATAGATACATTCATAGTGGTCGCAAATAAGTCATACAAGTTGAATCATGCCACCTGTTAGTATAAGGTCAAATTATTAGTAATCTTCTCTGAACTGTTCTCTTTCATGTCATTTTATATCTTTGCCTTATATTTTCAGGCCTTCTGTAATGTGGGTGATGATTCTTCAGCAGCTACAAAAGGACCGTGACATGGGAAACTCGGGTGCAGCATTCTATGACATCATTGGACTTAGAAAATTACATCTTTGCGGTCTTCAGAGGATTTTAGACAAAGGAAGTGGAAGGGGACTGCACTGAAGAATGTGGTCACCCACTTAGCAAGAAGTACTCCGTCCTCCTATTACCACTATATCCACTGTTTGAAATCAACACCAAGTGTAAGACTGATTCTCATCTTTAAAAGCTATTCTGGGTTCCTTGAGAAGAAAATGGGCTGTTTGAAGCATCGGCTGGTGATGTTATCCAATTGCAAAGACAATGACATTCAAGAAATATGACTTTGACATTTCACTTCTGAAGTGTGACAAAAACCTATTTTTATCATTGTTCACTTGTCCATTTCTAATGTCACACATGAGTAAGACAACCCAAGATAAATCTGATCCAGGGAGTGGATACTAGATCCTTAGAGGTGGCTTTTGTGTATATGATACACTTCCGATAATCCAGCCAATGCCTGACTCTCCCAAATCCCTCAAAAGATCAAGGACTCAATACAGCATTACTGCAAGCCGACTGTTGTCTGCGACCTTCCTTTCAGTATCATAAATTTGGATAACACTTCTGATAAAATTTCAGGCCCAATGAAGTCTCCTCGTAGATCACAGCCTACACAATTACAGATAGACGTCTGGCCATATTCTGTCCAAAGACATCCAAGCTTTATGGCTCACATTCCAACTGAACATGAAGGCGGAACCTCAGATCACAAATCAGGGCAGTCAATCACAGATATTGACAAGGGAGATTACATTCCTCAGCAACCCTCGATTTTTGTAAAGATTTAGTCAGTGTGCTTTCATAATGCAAACCGACATCAGTCTTGTTGCATGATGGACCGTGTTCATCCTGGCTACAGGCAGGATGTTGAAATTCATTCAGATGATGAATCAAGTAAACATGATCTCCGCACTCTCTACGATACATAATGGATGAATCATGGAGGAAAACACGGCATGGGAGGCAGAGGAGTAGAAGCTTACACCGAAGCAATCCGAATCTGTGATAAGAAGAAGAACCTTCAAAATGACCAGTGGAATTTATATCATGCGAAAGAAAGTTTGTTCATTGAAACTGATCCGCCTTGCTTGAGGTAAAAGAAAAAGCTGGTCAAGTGAGTTCAATGGAATGTGATATCCCAGTCCTGATCATTATCGTGCATCATGAGCCGCTAGTACAAACATTAATGTTTGTATCTTTGCATCTCAAGGTTGTTGCCTAACGGTTCTATCATGCCTGTATTATCACATGACTTAGAGTAAGGACTTCCCAACAAATCTCTCAGATAGAGTGGTCACCCCTTTTTTTCTAAGCCTATAGTCCATCTCCTGCTGGGCATGCACTTGAGAGGCGATGAACACAGCATGCCTAGTTTTTTTGACTAGGCAAATTTTTTGGCACAGAGAAATTTCCGAGTGTGTGAAGGGGATCTTCTGACAATCAACATGTTGGAAGCCTAATTTATTTTTTACAGGATATGGAGCGAATGTCTCCCCAAAGGGTAGTTTAATGCTGCGAAAACTAGTAACAAAAACATCAATATCTTTTCTCAATATTTCGTGTAATTCAGTGAGATCGAGTCACCAAGGCTGAGTAGCATTCACCATACATCTTCATCAACCAAACCATGGGGACCCAATTAAACAATAATAATATGAGCCACTGCCATTTGCGTTTGACAGAAGAGCCTTCATACATAATTGAGATTTCTCTTGCAGTAAAGCATGTGGTTTTATTGGCCAATTTTTTGCTACAATGATGAGTCTCAAACTCAAAGACTAAGATAGTACATCTCAAGTGTAAATGAAAGGAAAATTCTCATTTCCAAGAAGAGGATGTGGATGTGACCCTGAAATTTTAGGTAAAGGTATGCATGGATGCTGTTTAGTTTTCTGAGTGGAACTTCTATTCATCATAGACTTCTACTGTTCAAGTTTGAACTTTTTGACAGATCTGAAGAGACAATACAGGAAAAAGATTGGCAGCATCAGAGCTGGTCAGAAGAAGACCACAAACATACCACACAGTAGGCTACATTTCACACAACGCATTTTACCCATGGATACCATACAAGCCATCAGCCAATGCTTCAAATGAACCCAAGACACTTTCAACCATAAAATTTCTTCGATTTCATTCCTTTCACTTGTAATAGCATGCTATCATTGCTCCCAGTAATTGTTCCCAGGAAATGGTTGCTTAAAACTTGTGACTCTCAAATCCACTCCAGGGAAGACATTAGAAATTCAGCCTTTACTTACAATAGAGCCAACATTCATGATTTATACCTCAAAGGGGAAAAACCTTTCGCATCCTAAGTTAATGTAGCAAAAAGCCATTTATCAAGTGAAGCTATGTTTAATCATTTAGGCACAAGCATGCAGTAAATCATTGGATTTATTTAATGGTTTCTCTGTTTTCTGATTGGGAGCGACTTCAGCAGACACAGAGGTGGAATGGTAAGAAGAGATAAAACTGACAATCAGTTTCAGTCATCCAGGAAGCTTGGGGAGATTCAACCAATTAAGGATCATAATGAAAGGGATCAAGTCTGAAAAATCTGAGACAACTGTTGAGTCAGTTTGAAAGACCTATGCTACATGTACGTGAGAAAAACAGAGTTCTGCTACACTGCTCTCTGATGATAAAAGGTAGCTCAGCTTGTCATTAGCAGCTAAGACAGTCAACTGAAGTAGGCTAACATCTCTTTCTTGTACTGCCAAGTAAACATAACCATGAAATATAGCTATTGCTTTACTCAACCATGTTCCCGCTCATCAATGGTGGAACTGCCTTAATACTATTTGGGAGGTGGAGGAAGTAGTCAAATAGAAGTCACCATCAGCATCACAGATATGGTTAGGACTTGCTCTCAGCACTTTGCCCACCTCTGAACACCACCTGTTGACTACTGACACAAAGCCCAACCAGAAGTCACCATCAACATTAGAGATGGTCAGCACTTGCCATCATTGCAAGTAAGCCTATGTCTGAGCATTATCTGCCCACCTTTCACTTGTAAGACTTCCCCAAAGCTGGAAGTAACTGCTTCTAATCCTCTAACATTTTATTCATGGAAGAGGCCACTTGTTTTCTAAAAACTAAGCTCGTCTCAGGATGAGGTGCAGGTGGCTTTTATCTTTCCATTACTGTGGAGATATACACAAGGCCAGACTAATGTTCATTCTTCTGTAATAGGAGTTGCTGAATACTTGTATGGCTAACCAAAAAGGAACCACATGTATTGCTTTTTGCATTCAAATATCTAATAATAGCAAAAAGTGGGCTCATATTTCTTTTTCCGGAACCAGCACAATGAATGTAAACAACCCAGACAAAGGCTTTCTTTGTTGGAACTTGTTTTTATCAGAGATATGGTAACATGGTTCTCTCAATATCATAGAGAAAAAAATTGCCATTAGGATATGAAGAAAACTTAGTTCCAGGCTGCTTTTAATGGAGGAAACATGACAGGCATTGTGATATCCTGAAGGGACATTAGCATGACTTATAGAACAGCAATTTTAGAAGTCAACCATTAGGACATGGCCTCGAGGTCAAATTACGACACAAATATATTGAGTTGTTTCTTCAGCCTGAAAATCATCAAAGTTACTCAGTCAGACAGTACTGCAGGTTGTATTACTTTAACGACGATTTCCTCTTAAGGAAGAGGTATGAACAAAGTAATATTACAAAATGTATGTAACATTAAGAGCCGTATGCTCGAGTCCGACTTAGCCACACTTTCATTAAAGTCTGACTTTTCTCAATGCTTCAAGCAAAGAGAAAGTCTAACTATTCAGCTATACTTAGGCTAAAGTCTGACCCAAGCGTACGGCCCTGAGAGAAGTAGCCTTATCATTGACCCTTGATACAAAAGCTTTTCATCAACACATTCTGGTGACTGGAAAGACATTGTATCGCATTCAACAGACATTGTTGGTCTGCATACTGATTGTAACAGAGGAATAGGATGACAGTGTTGAATATGATAACTTGTTTGGTGAATACTCAGGTTGGATGAGCAAATACTTCCTTGTATAGGAGTATTTTCCTTTCTCCCTTGCTATTGACAGTCGATATATCCTGACCTTGGGAGGGTAGATGGATTTGAGTCGCAGAGTCAGGGTATTGACAGATAGCCCTTTTATTTCAGTACAAGCAATAAAAAAAAGTACCACACCAGTTATTCCTTAAAAAAGATGATACCATTTATCACTTCCAAGGTCATGTATGCTGATACATTTACAAAATGATCAGTCATATATGTTGAACAAAAGCCCACATCAGATGGTACCGTTGGGTAAAACTGGTACTGGAAACCGTGGCAAACATCAAGACTAACACATTTTTTGTTCATTGCTGCTACACTGATTATGATTTGCAAGGCTTTAGGCTTTTTTCAGACATCATCATGAGAGTCAGTGATTGACAATTCAGACCTCACGATCACTAGATAATGTTAGCTAAGGCTAAGGCAAACTGGATAAAATTCTGTTGACGAAACCTGGCAGTTCATGTAAATTGACCCATTCTTTCAGTCTGTCAGATAGTTTTTGTGATTGCAGTCAGGACAAGTCTCATAATTAGAAGAAAATTTGAGCTTCATATCTGTTGACTTTGATGAACGATCAAAGAGATTCTTTTCAAAGGAAAAGATGGATCATGAAGAGAGAACTGAAGAAATTACCAACATGATGTGCATTCAAACAGCACAATCAGAATTCACATGAATGATTGGCATAAAAGGTATGATTTCCATTGAAGTTTGCACCAAAAGGCAAAGTCGGCTTACATTGCTTACGTGCAGCACTATATAAATGCCATCATAAAGGAATCAACCATAAAGGTTCAACTGACAAATTTAGCATTTTATAAATTTGGACAATATCCGTTTAAAACCCAACAGATCTGCATTCTGACGTTTCCATGTGATAGGCAAGACCCTTCTGCACATTCACTGCAAATTTTGTTGAATTCCGACTAGTTGATCTTATGATACAAGTGTTGAATATGATAGCTTGTTTGGTGAATACTCAGGTTGGATGAGCAAATACTTCCTTGTATAGGAGTATTTTCCTTTCTCCCTTGCTATTGACAGTCGATATATCCTGACCTTGGGAGGGTAGATGGATTTGAGTCGCAGAGTCAGGGTATTGACAGATAGCCCTTTTATTTCAGTACAAGCAATAAAAAAAAAGTACCACACCAGTTATTCCTTAAAAAAGATGATACCATTTATCACTTCCAAGGTCATGTATGCTGATACATTTACAAAATGATCAGTCTTATATGTTGAACAAAAGACCACATCAGATGGTACCTTTGGGTAAAACTGGTACTGGAAACCGTGGCAAACATCAAGACTAACACGTTTTTGGTTCATTGCTGCTACACTGATTATGATTTGCAAGGCTTTAGGCTTTTTTCAGACATCATCATGAGAGTCAGTGATTGACAATTCACTAGATAATGTTAGCCAAGGCTAAGGCAAATTGGATGAACCTGGCAGTTCATGTAAACTGACCCATTCTTTCAGTCTGTCAGATAGTTTTTGTGATTGCAGTCAGGACAAGTCTCATAATTAGAAGAAAATTTGAGCTTCATCTCTGTTGACTTTGATGAACGATCAAAGAGATTCTTTTCAAAGGAAAAGATGGATCACGAAGAGAGAACTGAAGAAATTACCAACATGATGTGCATTCAAACAGCACAATCAGAATTCACATGAATGATTGGCATAAAAGGTATGATTTCCATTGAAGTTTGCTTACGTGCAGCACTATATAAATGCCATTTATCATTATTTAACTTCAAAGGTGTTCTTACATGGACTTCAAAGAGAAAAATGTCATTTGATACTTTTTATGAGAACAGAGGACAACGAACAAACAAAAAAGTTCATTTATTCTCGAAAACAAAAGTAAGATGGATATGCACTCCTCATGAGATTAAGCTGTTCTGTTAGTCACAAGGTATCAGACTGTGAAAACAGTATGGAATCCCTGCTGCCTGTCACTTCACAAGTCAGGGATTCAATTCTCCATCCAATCTTCCCTCTAAGTGGAATTTAATAGAACACACGTATTTGTGTACTTTTAACATTGCTTCTGACATCACTGTGCAGGAGTTGCATCGTCAGTTAGCATCTCCAAGGTCATAGGTCACTGAGGAGACCAGTAAACCCCTGACCCAAGGAAAATATCCCACTTTACATTCACTGCTGCTGCTTCTATGGGAGGCAGTGTCCACACTGTACTTCTAAACCAACTTGTTGCAAATTTAATCAAATGTTAGAGCATGGAAGTTTCCTTGACACTGCTAATTTGACAAAGTCTGGCCTAAGGTATCAATTTTTCCACTTGCATTCCTCAATTTGTACATCCTCATTGCTCAAAAGCACAAGGAGATGACAGAGAGTGTACTGCCGAGGGGACCTCATTAGTTTACTCCTCCAACCAGTCACTACATGAACTGAAGTTGTAATTGGCCTAATTCTTTTATCCATTTGTGTTTAACATTGAATGGAGGATGGAGTGTCATACCTCGAAGGGGCTTCTTGCTTACCTCAGTCTATGAACTTCGACTTTCATTGAGTTATGAGGACATTTTTTTCCAGACACTGCAGTCAGCAACAGTAACTGAAATAAAGAAAACATCAGCCAGATCACCAGGTCCCTTAATTAATCATAGATTACAAAGACGGCAAATTGTCGAATATTTCAGAAACACGGTACCTTAACAGTGGGGAGCACCTCAGAATGGTGACAACATTCTGGGCTAATCCCTGTACGCAAATCTAAGCTTTGCCACAGGTTCTTCTTCATTTTGGGCAATGGTGACCCAGCCTATCAGCCAGGTCGAGGAGACCAAAGCAGGACTTGTTATTGACAACAATACATTGGCATCAACGAACACCAGCACAAATTTTCTGTTTCTTTAGTTTAGTCAGTAGACCTCTGGACTAAATTATTGGATGGTGCTATCATTTTTCACCAGTTTCTCATCCCATACCATCAACTCTCTGATATCAACAAGTGGAAATGGACTGTCTGGGTTTATTTATTCTGTGCCAAACATATATCACAGTGGCAGAATGAATTGGATAGAATGACAAACAAAATATATTAAGCTAATTGATGTCATCAGAATAAAAACTTCATGTCAAAAAAATAAATAATGTAAAAACGTGAACACTCCACCTTGCTAATTGTCCACTGATGCAATTTGAGGACAAATAAAACATCCGAGATCCAGTGTAGACCATACCACCTTGGTTCATTACATCCAGAAGCAAGTCATTAATCCGTTGTACTAGTGTTGACGTTTCTTGATTTATTCATGGAGTGTAGACGTTGTCGAGAGGCATCGCTGCACACAATGAGCTGTCAACCCCTGGATGATCATCAGCAGGAATTGATTCTGTAATAAAATATTCATAACTGAAATATTTTCAAAAATAAAGCAACTTTAAACTCTTCCTGAAATTTACTGGATATAAAAGTACATTGGCAATTTTCACTGATATGCCAAAGTTCACCATATAGAGATACTATTCTATGTACCAGTTCTTTGTCAGAGGGAAGCAAAATAGAGATTAGCCAAAAAATCGTGCAGCATCACAGGTCAATCATCTGATAAATGTTTCTATTGCCCTTCTACAAGATTCTTCAAATAACTACTCATATATGATGCCCATATTGCAGAGCACAACAAATACAAAACATCGTCCAGAATATGGAACAGATCAATAAACAGACTCCGCCGTATCTTGAACTCCAAAGAACTCTCTTATATTTGGGAAAGAGCTTCTGTTCCGTGAAGCCATAGAGAGTCTTCACATCTCACGGAGGTTATTTCTCAGATCTATAATATTGGCATATGTGATGAGCATACTAACATTACTTGCACCACCTGCGTGTCTACCATATAGAAAACCTTTCAGCCATAACTCTTAGAACAAGTATCTGAAAATTACTGTTAATAGCCCATATATGGCACGACAAACTTCAGACACCTGATTGGAAATATTATACCATGATGATTCCTTTTAATGGCTCCAAGTTGCATGTTCATTAGCCGCCTTTAACTTCTTCAGAATTTAATACTTTAATTTGTAAAAGTGTCAAATCACTGACTGATTAGACAGCTGTGTGCTATACTACGACTATAAAGGATTACGTTTTTCACAAGGGTTCGCATGACAGGTAGTGACAAAATACCCAAGAGATGTATTTAATGATTTAGAGGATTTTCCTTAAGTGATTCATGTATGTTTGAAGCTGAAAGAATTTTATAGCTGCTGCATTAGCGATAGAGGGATTAGAGCTGTTCTACAAAGGGATTCAGTAGAACCAGTGTTTTTAAGAGCATGAACGCACAAAGTTCCAGGGCATCGTCTCCTTTCAGGGATTTAGAAAGGGTTTATTGATGTAAATCTGTATTCACTAAAATGGGGATAATAACAACATCAGTGAAGCAGCAATTTTGATGCGACATAAAGAGTCAGGTTTAGGACAATTACCTGTCTGTCAGCACCCTGCCAACAACAACTGCCTGATCCTAGACACGTATTGGGAATCTCCATCCTTCCTGCTGAATGTATCTGACCATATCATCAATTCAGACACAAGGAATCCTGCTAACACCGATATAGAAGTTGCTGATTGACCAATCAGAACTTGTCATTTATGAAGGCTTACATCCATCTTCAGAGTTTCACATTTATGGCTGGCTGTAATCTTCCTGAGTAGCAGTTCATCTATGAGCCTGTTGGGGGTTGCTGTCAGTATCAATGAAGCTGAATCACCAGGAAAGACCTCAATACATACAGAGCATATCACAAGCAGTTTAGATTTTTCTCCTTGTTCCTTGGTCACTTGTTAGCTTCTTGAAAGAGGCACTTGATATATCAGTGAAGTCTGGAGACTGAAATGATCAATCAAAGAATTCTGAAGCAACTGGGTGAATAGTTGATCAATTAATCAATAGATCAGCAATGTCTGATTACAGCAGCAGTGCCAACTAATGTAAACTTGATTTCTCTGGGTAACTGCAGTGCAAAGATTATCTTCCACTTGGAAATCAGGTAGAACCATTCTAAGAGGTATCTGTATATTTGGGTTGAACAGCCCCTGGAAAAGAGAGTATGTCAGACAACATCAGTTTGCACATTTCTTTGGTCTACAGTTTGTTGAAGCCTCCAGCTACCATTAGCCACAGATTATTATAGACTAAGGCCATCATCAGCCTCAATTTGTCAGCTCCTTCAACTGTCGTCAGCATCAACTTTTTTTACAATTTGTTTCATCAGCAACAGTTTGCTATATTCATTTGCCTACAGTTAGCCTATTTTGCCAGCCTGCAGCTACCATCATGAGTCTTTGTTAGCCTGCAACCAGCATCTAGCATCAACCAGAAGCTGGCATCAGCCTACACATAGGACTTCAGTATCAACAAACATTTGACAAGCCTGTAGGTGCTATCATCAGCCAAAGATTTTTTTAGCCAGCTGGCATCATCAGCTAGCAGCTAGCATCAGCCTACAGCTACAATCGGCCTACAGCTATCATCAGCCAACAGCTATCATCAGCCTGCAGCCATCATCAGCCAGTGGCTACCATCAGCCAGCAGCTACAATCAGCCAGTGACTATCATCAGCCAGCGGCTATCATCAGCCAGCGGCTACCATCAGCCAGTGGCCAGCCAGCGGCTATCATCAGCCAGCGGCTATCATCAGCCAGCGGCTACCATCAGCCAGCAGCTATCATCAGCCAGCAGCTATCATCAGCCAGCAGCTATCGTCAGCCAGCAGCTATCGTCAGCCAGCAGCTATCACCAGCCAGTGACGATGATCAGCCTACGTTTTCTACAACCTACAACCACGATCAGCAGCACAAAGCTTTCTCTACAGCTACTGTAAACCGTGAAATTTTCGCGTGCGTTTTATTTTTGCGTTCAAGGGTCAAAACGCGAACATAAATCGCGCGAAAATTACTCTTCTTATTATTCTTTTGAAGCTGAAGAGTTCCAATCGCAAATATTTATTCTCCGCGAATTCGTAGATCACCAAAATTGCGAACATTTAGCGTCGCGAAAATATCACGGTTTACAGTATCTTTTGCTTACAGCTTCATTCAACCAGCAGCCATCAGTACACGCCTTTATTGAGCCAGCAGCTATCACCTGCCTACAACCTACATAAGGCTGCTGTTGCTGCTATCATCAGCAAGCAGCTATTATCAGCCTATAGTTTTGGCCAGCCTGTTGCTGCTATCACCGAACAACAGCTATTATCAGCCCAGGGCTTTCTTGCGCCTGCAGCTATCATCAGCCTGTCATCTTTCATTGTCAGCTTCCTCTCACCAGGAGAAATGGACATGAATGATGATTTTGATTATACAACACATTAGGGGTATTTTTATACGCACCATCGAATTTTGTCCGGCCAGCTTTGGTCCATCATTTTCCTGTGTCATTTCTTGGCGACGGCATTGTTTCAACTGCATGGGTAAATAACTAACATGCCAGAAATTTATCTCAGTTGTCATAGCAACCATCAAGCTTCTCCTGATTGTATCCTTCTTGATCTCTATGATTCATCACAAAGACAGGGTTATTATTTCCACAATTGAACACATATCCTGTGGTTTTTAGTGGATCGGAAAGCGAGGGAATGATCAATTTCCCTGAGATTTAGGTGAACTTTTGTCTATATCTGTATTTATATTGGTGATAATTGTCTTGTTTATGGACAAGGATGGGTTGGGATGTTAGTCTTGATAATGACATCAAGCCGATCACAGGAAGTTTCCCTGATAGGGATTTGAACAGCTCAGCTGGTAAGAACTCTTAAATGGTTTAGATGTTTGTAGTGAAGGATGATAGTCTTAAGGTACAGTGCATTACAATTTCTGAAGTCAAGTGATTCATGCGTGACTATATTAGAGTCATTTTGATAAGCATTGTTAAAGCTGCATCAGTTGCACTGCACACATCTTTCTTGTAACAGATATTTAATACTACAATATTCACATACGGTACAATGTATGTTACACAAATAAAGATTATGAAAATGACAAAGGCAAGACCTCATTCAAGTGTAAAGTTGCTGCTCCAAATGGGAGTTTTTTCACCGTGATTTGGCTCTCTATCTTAACCATAGAAAGTAGCTTTGGCCAGTCATTTGACTCATTGATCAGGAAACTTAAGTGACTTAACCATAGAAAGTAGCTATGGTCAGTCATTTGACTCATTGGTCAGGAAACTTATGTGACTTAACCATAGAAAATAGCTATAGTCAGTCATTTGACTCACTGGTCAGGAAACTTAAGTGACTTAACCATAGAAAGTAGCTATGGTCAGTCATTTGACTCACTGGTCAGGAAACTTAAGTGACTTAACCATAGAAAGTAGCTATGGCCAGTAGCGAACATTTAGCGTCGCGAAAATATCACGGTTTACAGTATCTTTTGCTTACAGCTTCATTCAACCAGCAGCCATCAGTACACGCCTTTATTTAGCCAGCAGCTATCACCTGCCTACAACCTACATAAGGCTGCTGTTGCTGCTATCATCAGCAAGCAGCTATTATCAGCCTATAGTTTTTGCCAGCCTGTTGCTGCTATCACCGAACAGCAGCTATTATCAGCCCAGGGCTTTCTTGCGCCTGCAGCTATCATCAGCCTGTCATCTTTCATTGTCAGCTTCCTCTCACCAGCAGAAATGGACATGAATGATGATTTTGATTATACAACACATTAGGGGTATTTTTATACGCACCATCGAATTTTGTCCGGCCAGCTTTGGTCCATCATTTTCCTGTGTCATTTCTTGGCGATGGCATTGTTTCAACTGCATGGGTAAATAACTAACATGCCAGAAATTTATCTCAGTTGTCATAGCAACCATCAAGCTTCTCCTGATTGTATCCTTCTTGATCTCTATGATTCATCACAAAGACAGGGTTATTATTTCCACAATTGAACACATATCCTGTGGTTTTTAGTGGATCGGAAAGCGAGGGAATGATCAATTTCCCTGAGATTTAGGTGAACTTTTGTCTATATCTGTATTTATATTTCTGATAATTGTCTTGTTTATGGACAAGGATGGGTTGGGATGTTAGTCTTGATAATGACATCAAGCCGATCACAGGAAGTTTCGCTGATAGGGATTTGAACAGCTCAGCTGGTAAGAACTCTTAAATGGTTTAGATGTTTGTAGTGAAGGATGATAGTCTTAAGGTACAGTGTATTACAATTTCTGAAGTCAAGTGATTCATGCGTGACTATATTAGAGTCATTTTGATAAGCATTGTTAAAGCTGCATCAGTTGCACTGCACACATCTTTCTTGTAACACACTTGCACCTCTGATATTTAATAATACAATGGTACAATGTAAGTTACACAAATAAAGATTATGAAAATGACAAAGGCAAGACCTCATTCAAGTGTAAAGTTGCTGCTCCAAATGGGAGTTTTTTCCCCGTGATTTGGCTCTCTATCTTAACCATAGAAAGTAGCTTTGGCCAGTCATTTGACTCATTGATCAGGAAACTTAAGTGACTTAACCATAGAAAGTAGCTATCGTCAGTCATTTGACTCATTGGTCAGGAAACTTAAGCGACTTAACCATAGAAAGTAGCTATGGTCAGTCATTTGACTCATTGGTCAGGAAACTTAAGTGACTTAACCATAGAAAGTAGCTATGGTCAGTCATTTGACTCACTGGTCAGGAAACTTAAGTGACTTTTAAACCATAGAAAGTAGCTATGGTCAGTCATTTGACTCATTGGTCAGGAAACTTAAGTGACTTAACCATAGAAAGTACCTATAGTCAGTCATTTGACTCATTGGTCAGGAAATTTAAGTGACTAAATCATAGAAAGTAGCTATGGTCAGTCATTTGACTCATTGGTCAGGAAACTTAAGTGACTTAGCTGTAGTCAGTCATTTGACTCACTGGTCAGGAAACTTAAGTGACTTAACCATAGAACAAGTAGCTATGGACAGTCATTTGAGTCACTGGTAAGAAATTTTAAGTGACTTAACCATAGGAAAGTAGCTATGGTCAGTCATTTGAGTAATTGGTAAGGAAACTTAATTGACTTAACCATAGAAAGTAGCTATAGTCAGTCAAGGAAACGACAATGGCGAATTGGCCATCATTGACAGCCAACCTGGATGAGGAAATGGAGCAGTGCTCTAAGTAATGAAACTGATAGCACTGATGCCACCTACATGTGACCTGGAATCATGATGGCCCTGAAATTAGTGACAAGATCACCCTTTCAAGGTGTCCTCTTCATAAACTACCTTCTGTTTCATCTTTTGATGTATTAGACTTTGATATCATGATGAATGGAACAAAGAGGCAATAGATTGAATTGATTAAAGAAACGAAGGGCATCAGCACTATGATAAAAGAGACAGTAAAACAACTGACGTGAATGTTTAGGCCTGAAGGTTGACAGTAGTTATGTGATAATATGAATGAACATTTACAAGAGGGAAATGTAGTTTTATGCCAATCAAAAGGTTAGAATTGATTTCTGAACAAAAACATTTTAATGTCAACTGTTTATTCTCTAAGTTTAGAATTCTGGTACGGAAATACCTCATGTGGGCCATTTATACGGGGTGTAGTTTTTATTTATGATTTAGAATTAGAATTTATAAGAATTGATTTCTGAACAAAAATGTTCTAATGTCAACTGAGTATTCCTCTTAGTTTAGAATTCTAGTACAGAAATACTTTGTGTGGGCCATTTATACAAGTGTGGTTTTGTTTATAAATTAGCAGAACGGTTCGTGTACTCGAAAGATAGAAAACACATGGCTCTCGAAGTGATCAAGTCAATGACCGGCCTCCACTCTTTGCAGCAGCCTTTTCAGCACACAGGTCCTACTAAATCATTCCTTCTTCCATCAAAACAAAGCAACCTGACTCTGTGGAATGATGCAATAGTGACTCTGCTACTGATCATAGAATGGTCCATGGGCCATGTGCTCACCTGGGTGAATGTACAAGACGAACGAATGACAAATGTCAAGTCAAAATGTACCCTAGTCAAAATCTGGCATCACATCACACATGTAGGGCCTAGAGGGTATCTACACACCAGGTTAGGATAGTCCAACTGAAGTTAATTGTTAAAGTTAAAAGTTAAGCTTTGGGTTTGTAGACCAATATGAACTATCAAGTTGAAATCAACAGGGACATTTGGCCTAAATAAGGGTATTTGTGCATTTCACACCATGCCAGAACATTCTGCCTTGTTCATGTGATATGGACTACAGTGCACTTTTCAAGATGATTGGCAGCCATAATTCAGGAGTTACCGCATATTTTTTGTTTTTAATTTTGGCCACCTGCTCACCAAGCCAACAATCAGATCAGACCAAAACTTGGTGTCTGAGGTGATCGGACCTAGGGATACATGTGTACAAAGCTGCAGGTCAAGGCCTAGCGGCTACAAACAAGGATGGAAACCTATGGGCACCAAAGGCCACCACACCGTGATAAGAGCTCACCAGGTGAGCTGAAAAGGATACTGGCACTTACCAGTGAGCTGAAAAAACTTGGACTGTTCAGAAAAGGATACAGACATCGTCAATGCCCACTCTTACCTTACTCTTGACAACACCCCCTCCTCCTGAATGCCATGTCGTGTGGCCTGTGTCTCCATTCCCTGAAAAACAATTAGAGGTTTGAGGCAGGCATTCTTATCACAGATTCACTAGTTAGCATCAAAAGCAAGGCACTCAACAGAGATGCAATGAACAACAGAGTGAGTATTACCAAAAAATTGAAATTGAGGGCAAAATTGCCAACAAGACTTCATTTTTGGCATGATATTTGTCCCTGAACATGAGACAGCAGTTCAGAGCTAATTAGTTTTAAAAAGAAACTGATGACTAATGGATTCTGAGTTTCCACCAGGTCACACCAATAACCCCAATTTGATTTGTGAAACTGTCAATTACCAAAATCAGTGTACAGTGTAGTTGAACTTCATTCTTCTGCAGGTTAGTCCAAAAGATGGTCATCAAATAGCCTTCTGCAGGTTAGTCCAAAAGATGGTCATCAAATAGCCTTCTGCAGGTTAGTCCAAAAGATGGTCATCAAATAGCCTACCCAGTTTTGTGACTGATATGGAGCATTTTCATTGAGACACCCTCTATGCCCTTTTGTATTACACTGTGTTTCAGGGGCCTATAGTCCATTCCAGATACCTAAGGCAAATGGTACTGGGTTGAACTCTGCAATGTTACATGACTCTGTTCACTATTTTGACGAGCTATTGCACAATACTTTAACAGGCGTGTCCAATGGTGAAGTTTATAATGCATGTCACCTTGCCTATTGGCTGTGTTTGTGGTCAAGCTGTTAGAAATAGACTAACCACAACTGACAAGGTTAGCCAAGTACGATTTGCCTTAGGTATCTGGAATGGACTATAACATAAGTGATGTCTCCTAAACAACTTTTCATCCAAACGTTTGTCTTTCTTGAGAAGATAGTAGATTCATTGGAAGATCTAGAGGAAAGCATCACCACTAGCTACCTTTTCTACCAACAAGCTAACAAAGTCCCAATTTACCCGCCACACGATTATGCCGTTGTGTAAATGTGAGAGGAACAATCAACCGTGACTAATTAATTATGGAATGTACATCGGTGTTTGATCACCGTGGTAAATGGGCTCGCTAGCCGTTGCCATTCAGCGCACATCCATTCTATCATGATGGATGATCGAGGTCTTCCTTTGTCTCCTGGCCAACTAATTAGACCATAAGTAATCCAGGGGCTAACTAGATCAGACATGCCCTTCCTACCAGGAATTCACCAGGCATGTACAGTCTGTTCTTCACCAGGCAACCTGTTACTTTTGTGTCTGCGATTCAAGGTGATGGATAAAATGGAATTCAAGGCATCAAGTTGACAGTTTCATGTACCCCACTGCCATAAAAAAAAGTTGAAGCCCCTGCCTATTACGTAAAGCCAAAATTCAGGCAGTGAGAGACATCTGGTGGCAACACATGAAGTGTATCCCTCAGTTACCTCATCGTTCGAAGTTAATCTTTTATGTTTGATTCCTTTATGCTATCATTTAAACTGACATGGATGATCACTGATGTAGGCCTAGACTTATAAATCATGAAAATGTAGACACCTGCGTTGAATCCAACGCAGCAAAAAATCAGAGGCTACAGACAGTGGTTCAATGGAAAATGCTCTGGAGTGGTGTTGCTGAACCTGAGCTCTGATCCACTCAGAATGAGAATCTCCTTGGGTCACCATGCAGAGGACTGAGTCATATATGTCCAATGTACTCACTCAACTGAACAATCAGCTTTATCCAGGATTGAATTCCAGGAAACCACCACACAACCATTACCCATCACCATGGTACATGTAGCTCTATTCATGACTAGCATTTACAATTCAAACATTAATCTTGTTAATTTGAGAACTTTCTGTTTTTAACCACTGTGAACTCACAGAAGGTTTGAATGGAGGGGATGCTATACTGAAATATGATCATCGAAAGAGATTTTAAGCTTTGCAGCTTCCATACAAGCAACTTCCATACAAACCCTTTAATAGGAACAAACCATTAGAAACTTTTAAGAACTGAAAACAAAAGGTTTTTATTTCAAACAGTACTAATACAAGTCATGGCCCTATTGAGGATCATCAGAGTTTGTGCTAAAATGGTAAAACTAGGAGGAAAATTTTTTTTTAAATTTTAAAAAATTTGAGGCGGCAAGAAAATTTGAGGCGGGAGGTGATGCCAAACTAAAGATTTTTTTTATCTGGCCTAATGTGCACCACTATGTTAGTATTTCAATGAAAGCAACAATTGATAAATATCCCAGCTCTTTAATGCATGTATGTTTTCCCAATAGTCATCATCCCTTGGCAACATGGAGTGGATTTTGACAGGATGATCTGGAACAGTGAATATAGCTGGTGGACATCCAGGGTATACAAGCTAACTCACCAGGGAATCAAAGCACTAGAAGTAGTGTGCTTTGGACACTGGGATACTTTTGTGCTAGCAATACATTCAGACATTCATTAATGCATTGCATGGACACTGAAGTGCATCCGCATGTCACTCTGATCCGAGGGTTGACAATTTTGAGATTATATCATTGCCTATCTCTGCCATCTAACATTATATGATACGTTACATCATTTGTATGTCTTCTACTCAGACTGCTGCACGCATGCATTCTATTATTTAGGGGCAAAAAGAATAGAGGGGACAAAAGCATTAGTGGATGTGTTGAACTGAAATTGCAACCACCTGGCGACGTCGCGGCTGGGCCAGATGATGACACCCCTCATCATGTTGTCAACCTATTCATTGGAGTTAACCTGTTGATTAGTAACCACACTCCGCGACTTCCAGCGAAGACAAAGAGATCTTAAACACAATATACCATGCAAAGTTGAAAATTACACGGACACCTTGCCGTATGCTTTTGAGCTTTGTACATTTCAGAACGCTTACCGGAATACATTGTATCTCCTCGTGGTCATCCGCATCACCTGCGTCCAGACGCTGTAAGATGGCAGCACTAGACGGCGTCACCTGTGTCACGTGACCCCAAAACGCGCCAAATGGGTCAGCGAATCACGTCCACTCTGAAGGGAGGTGCCGCAGATTCAAAGAGCACCGATAAGGAGAACCCAATTCAACGCCGGCTGTCCACTTTTTTGCCCACTACTTGTAAAAAATCTCCCATTCCGAGTATTTGTGACCCGTTGTGGCAAAACCAGGCATATGTCGCTCTTAGCTTGGCAGGTTGACGGACCAGATGTTTGTCAGTTTCATCTGTCTATTACGAAATCTGAAAAAAAAATCTATTTCTTCCATTCTCTCCTGGTGTCATCTTAATTAGTTCGTTGAGGCTCACCTTCTGAGCGACATATGCCTGGTTTTACCAGAACGGGTCACATTTATCCGCCAAATTTTCTTACAAATGTCCCCAGCAAATGTCGAGGTTTGTGATTGACAAACTGAGGCTTTCAAAGATGGCCGCAAAATCTTCTACATAAACACCTTCTTCATCACGCAGTCTGAAGAGTCTGCCTCATTCGTCAATTTCAATAAAAAGAAGGCATTCGCATCTCTGCAATTGACAAATCAGATTATATTGGAGAAGAGTCGAGCTATTCATCATCATTCCTATCAATAAAACATCAGTTGTCTTGGGTGCGAGAGGTTTTTCTCATGCAAGCAGTGAGTGAACAACACGGGGGACGTAATTAAAAAACTGTACCGGTACTCTCAAAACGGATAGGGTCGTATCTACCTTTCCTGCTATGGTGGTGGTATTGAGTTCTTACCTTTGAGACAAACTCACTTAGAAGGAGCAAAAGTAGGCAGCGCTTCAGCGAGGCTGCGTTCGCTCCTATAAAGTCGGCGCAGCATGACATCTTTCCAGGAGGACACTGTTTCCTATCACACTGGTATGGAAGCTGAAAGAGGACCGGTTGGTTGGCGGTATCTACAAATGTATGTAGCGGCAAAATTGCCAATATACCTTAGTGTATATAAGGCGAAGTTATCCTTTGTCTCAAAATCCCATTTTCGCCATCTTGAACCATCAAGGATTCATATCGCCACTCCTCGGACGACATGTTCGTTCTATAGGCTAAGTACATTGTAGTCCGAAGGCGAAGTGACCCAGGCCTTGACATTTCAAGATAATTTTCAGTCCAGATTCAGTTTGTAGTAGCCTACCGTACACAAAGAGTTGATATGGCATGCCAGAGATGGGCAAGAATTTATATCCATCTTTTGACAATTTAATCTAAAGAAGTGATCGATCATAAGTGTCATATCGTAGCGTCTCCTAGGACTCGGATATTGAACCGCGGACGCTGGGGAGTGTTGCCTGCATCTTTACAGCTTAAGTGGGATGTTGCTTTCTTTATTGCTGTATGTACATGTATACATGTAAAGTATTGACCCGTGGGTACTCCCGGCGTAAAACTGAGTGAAGATTTCTTGCCAAGGATATCCAATCCTTTTAGATACTTCTGCGAAGTTCACGTATTCTTCGAAACGGCAAAAGCTTATGGGCATTAGCTTAAACCGGAATGAAGTATATTTCTTCATATGCTGCAAGGGCTTGGTAAAAGTGGCCGTTCAACAAATTGATAGTTCTACAGGGTGGCCCAGAAATGTATCTCGAACAACAGCATTTCTACCTAATGTTCGAGAGACAGGTTCTCTGGGCCACCATGTAGAACAGAATGGGAGAACGCCATGAACATATCCTGCTTTATTTTACGACCTAACTCCTTTCCCAGGATCTCCGTGATAACCCCCACTCTTCTCCTGGCGGAAATACTAGGAAAACGTTGTTATCCCGTTTGACAACTGGAGCCGGGGCTTTTACCCGCACTCCACCGCAACATCAGTATTATTCGGTGGAACATTTCTCGAGGACCATCAAAAACACTGACTCAGAGACACTTATTTCAACGCCATATACCCATCAATACAGAATATTCGAGAGGGGATCCGAATGTTGTGTTCTTGAACCGCCGCCAACAGGATGCGTGAGGGAAGACAGACGTGTTTGGCATACGATCCGTGTATGCTGTATGATGAGTCTCATATTATCATGGAATTTACACTCCCTCACCATGAAACATCTATGGCGAAAGTCCGTGCTGAGTGATCATCATCTCGTCAGCAGTTTGATGTCCCAACTGTCAACAGGTCATCCCCCATCAGAAACTCATCCGTACACGGCTGTGCGGAAACCAGTCTCCATCAAGACTGTGACCACCACTAGTTTACAGACTGGCTTGCCGTATCTGGTCAGCTATCCACCGATTAGCCAAGCGTAGATGATGAACACCTCTTTTTTGTCCCTGGAGGTCACTTCGATTTCCATGCAAGCAAATAACACGAAGCTAGTCGGTTGGTGGGAGATCGGCTCTTGGTTCCATATCTTATGGGTGACCGTTGGTGTGATACAATTGAATGCCCGAAAAGGACGCCCCCGGGTTGATCAGCATCCATGACATAGGGCAAGGGATCAGGAGGAGAGGGCATGAGAATATGACACTTGGTTCAAATCTAAAGAAAGAGAGAGCACAAAAGTCGACACACAAAATGATGATATATAGGAAGTCAACTTCCAAAATTTCGCAAATCTAACGTTGTTCTTAATGGTTGATATCTACACTCAAAAATATCAGAGGATTTAACAGAAAATGCCTGCAGCAGAGTCTCAGGACGTGATCTGAAAAATTACACACTCAAAGAAATATACAGAGACTTGACTGGGGGCTGACCAAATTATATTTTCAAACATTCGCAGAAAGCATCATTCTGGACACAGTCCAATTGAGTCCAACTATTACAGGAAAACATAATCACACCATAATGTAAATTTACAGAAGGTTCCGGAGACTCTGCTGCAGGCTGTAAAAATAATACAAAAATTTCCAGCAGTGCAAGTCGATGAGCCCTGTCATGGCCGTTCGTTCGCCGGGTATCTTAAAAACGGCAAACGGAAATCCATCTATTCCACTTCTCACTGTATAGCCTACTGCTGATGTCTTTGAACTACACCAGGTCCATTTGCAGTGCAATCACAGAAGTGTGCAATTGCAAAAGCTTGGAAACTCATCGGTAAAGCCTCAATGTGACCTACCGATCCGCAATCACGGTTTCATCTTCCGTGTCGAAAACAGAGTGAAAGATAAAGAACTAGTGACGTACGGATCACTACACAAAAATCGCGCTCTTCTATCATAAAGTAAAGGACATGAAAAAAGTAGAGTACCGTACGAAAAAACCCCCGCATAACTACAAGAAGGATTCCCATTTAATTAAACAAAAAACAAGTACCCTGTGTCGTCAACCACTTAATTTCAGAACATCCGAAGCAATTAAAACTGCCAATAGCATGTGCTCCAAGAACTCGCACAAAACAGTGGTGCGGAGATGGAATCATCATTGTGTAATTGAATTGATATTAAGAAAAGAAAAAAAGTCGATGGTGGCTTGTATTTGGTTCTGAGGAATCGCTTTTTTCCCCATGAAGATGAGGAGGAGGAGGTAGGATCAGGACAAGGATGTAGGCTACCTCCCATCAAAATGCAAAACTTCATTAGATTATAGGTGTAGCTTGAATCATTTTTGCTTTTTATAGAGATGAGAAACACTTATCTAATGCGTAGAAAAAAAACATAC
>NMRB01000388.1:327579-355342 GCA_002633025.1 Notospermus geniculatus
CAACGGAGGCAGAGCCTCGTATCGACAGGCAAATAAACGATTCAGTACCAAGTGCGGTCTACTATGAACCCTTCTCCATCCAATATTTTTTCGATAAGTGGCTGTTCCAGGGACTGATGTAACTTCTACCCGAACTTCTATCAGTCTCCCTGTCGCTTAGTGTCCCCCGCGCTTGAAAACAGACGTAGCGTGTGTTTGTACCCTTTTGCAAAGTCGCGGCTATATTTCGTATAGCATAGACTTTGGGTGCGAGGATGGGCAACAGGATGATATAACAAAGAATTCATTACAAAAATATGATTTATTGAGTACTGAATGTGAAACTAATGCATGAGCCGTTAGCCTACATGGCAGCGCCTTGAAGAAGGACAAAGTTTTACACATCGGCCGCTTGAAACGTCTTCAACATTCTTCAAAATGTTTTAAGAGGACCTTCTCAAAGCCTCTATATGGAACCTTCAGAATGATATGCTGACTGGTTTCCTGTTGTTTCTCTGCGCTTTAGCCGTTGATAGCCGAAAGCAGTAGATCTCACCCTACGTCAACGATGTCCCGGGAACGATGTGCGCACCGAATACATTTGGATGTGATCACCGACGGAACCATGAGGGTGGCTCCCCAGTGACCTACCACTGGCAACTTTTGTGCCTGGGGCGGACAATTAATTATAAAATGGAAGCAAGGGGTGCAAGTTCTAATTGGATATTTTGTTTTTGGCTATAAGAGAGGGACATTTTTATTCCCGATCGAGAATGAAGTATATTTCAACCATTCCCTAATGGCATATTCACGAGATTTTTCCTCGGAGCTGGGACATTTGAACTCGGGAAGAGGCAGCTGCTTCTCCTGGAGTTCCTGCAGAGTCAGTACCAGGTTCTCCCCGTCTGGCAGTCCATCCGAGTTAAAAATCTCACAATTTTCACCAACATTGTTCACACCAGCGTCTAAATTCACGTTTTCGCCATCCGCGACAACTGGTTTTGTCGGCGTTTGGGCGCCGACAGGCTTCTCTCGACCTTGTACTTGAGTCGTCTGCTCTGGTTCTTCCGGTTGATCCTGATTGGATCGAATACTGGACACAGTCAGGTCATCAACCCAATGTCTTGGTTGCCGACGTCTGGCTTCACTGCCTCGTCTCGTAGTCAGGGACCTGAAAAACAGGAAAAGCAAATGAGCACTATGAACGAGTATTCCGTAATGATGACCCAACCAAACCGCAGGCTTCAATGGCGTGAAAAGTTTGTCGGCAGCACAGAAAACCAAACATGTCGTCGTGTTTCGCCACAGCAAAGCTGTGAGAAACTACCTCACCTTATATCACCAAACAACCTTTAATCGGAGTACAAATTTAAACTACTTTGAAGCTCATGTTCAATAGCCTCAAGCCTGATCTCTCCAAATCCCATACTGAGCGTTCTTTAAACAAACTTCAAGCCGAATTTATTGCTATTTGTGCCCGAGTGTGAGTGCAGTAAAGCCTAGTGGTCCAGCTTTTTGTCGAGTTCGACAGGATCCACATTTTGTTGTCCGAAATGCTAACATAATGATATACTTTGAACAATTGCAGCGGTTTTGTCCAGGAGAATTATAGCGGAAAGGAAGAAAATCTGACCTATTAGAAGTGCTAAGCCAGCATTCCAGTGCAGAAATACCCCCTCACAGGTTTAGGACGTGGTCGGCCACACGTCGGCGATCACATTTTGCCGAAGAAATATCGTCATAAAAGACTTGTGATATTCTCACTACATTGACAGAAAAAGATAAAGTATACGACGTTATTTATTCGAACTTAAACGCGCAACATCAATATGGTAATAACTCGATTTGATATATGAGAGTCGATCGAAAACATACGGCAAAAAGAAGAAACGGGTTCATCTCAGAGACACAACTTTCACCAGATCAAGTTGGCTACCGCACCACAGCTGGGCCGTGCAGTTCAGCCAACAAACTCTTCTCAGCGAATAAAGTCGGAAGTAAATTTGATGTCAACCAGCAAACGCCGAGAAAGGCTCTTTGGTTTGGTTTGCTGTGAGGTTTGGGAACTTGAGATACTTGAGCAGGCACCGTATAGAACTAATTAATAAACATTGGTTATGATGTAGTACACAACAACATGTATCAACATATCATTGGAACTAACCCCAATGCACACTAATGGTAAGATGTGCATTCTCGATCTAGGCCTACTCTTGCCAAAAGAATATAAGAAACTTTGGAAACAGCACGGTAGAATTCGTGATGTCGAATAAATTCAGGATTAACAGACAGTTCTACTTTCCTGGGCAGACGTTATCTGGATCATCCAACAAAGCCGCCCGTCACGTTAAAAGGACACAAGAAGGGGAAGGTATCTGCTTATTGTTCATTTGACAGCCGAAGATATTTTGATCGGGGTTTTGAAAAGAAGTTTTTTAGATGACAGTCGTATGCCCAGACGGTTATATTAATCAGCACTTTCTCAGCATAGAACGACCTGAACGTCTGGCGACCCCAGGGTGGTAATCAAGTAGGGTAGGGTAGGGTTGGCAGGGTAGTCACGAAATACAGGACCGTTCACTGAATGGTTAGTTCAAAGGAACATTGACCTCTATTTTAAATACGAGATTGACCAGTATGGTTTATTGTGGTTTTCGTCCACCTCGGCCGTATGTTTTCAGGGCTTCCCTGCAGGGGATAATGTTAACCTGTCGTTATGCCACACCAAAACATGCGAGTTTTCGCAAAGCCCCCGAAACCCCAACGCGAACGTCTATCCTTTTGTTCGGTGCTCTCTTCGTGCCATCGAACAATGGGATTGGCGTTCGCGTTGGCGTTTCGGGGGCTTTGCGAAAACTCTCTTTTATTGACGTCAGTAACGGCAAGTGTCCGGTTCTGTGTTCTGTGGACTGAGAATCAATATTGATAAGGGATAAACGAGAAACTATTAGCATGACGTGAACCAGCGTCGTATGATATTACTATTAGTAGTAGGCCCCTACAGCGGTTAAGGGTAAAAATGATGTTTTCTTGAAGAAGTGAAAGATTCTGGTGAAAATCAAACCTTAACCGCACGACAACAAACCTATTAAGTTTCTTTATCTTAAGACAAAATCACACGCCACTGACCCAAGGATCTTTCCGAGATAATTTCATGACCATCGATTCTAGATTGAACTCGGATTCACAACACTTATTATACAGACAGACGAAAAGAAGAATTTGTCTTCATTAAATCTGTGGAGCGAATCGGTAACGCTTGCATGATAAATAGATAATGAGGAATGCCGCATGGGTAATGGTATTGTCGAATTGATATTCGATCACATGGGTCACTGGTAAACATGCAAGGGATACAACAGATTGATGTTCTGTTTCAAAACAATTCAGGTATCCAAGAGTAGAATCGATATAGGCCTAGCGACCAGGCAAAGAGCCAAGAGTGGAATATGATGCCTTTGTCGACGACGACGACGACGACGATCATGTGAAATGAGGTGTTGGACATCCAAGGACAATACTTTTGACCCTCTATATCATCCTTCATGTCTCATGAAAGAACTCTCTGCCTACCTTTTCTTAGCTGCCACAACAAAATTTTCTTCTTCCCTCACGTCTTCTTCTTGGGCGTCTATGACGTCATGCCTATCGTCGTCTACCTCCTTTTCCATCCTATCCGCCGGTGGTGCAGTTGGGATGAGAAGTACATCCGGGTGACTAGACCGCTGACTTTGACAGACAGATTTGGGCGGATTTGGAATGATTTTGACCCGGAAGTCTTCGTTGCTTTGAGCTAGTGTCTGTTTGATGACTGGTAGCATCTTGCCACCACGTTCGTGCTTGTACCGGAGACCACTTGACGGGACGGTGACGGGTCTCGTCCTGATTGCATTCATGACCTGTATCCGCTTGTTAAAGATAGGACTTCCACCTCTGGTCGGTCCTGAGAACGACCGGCTCTGAGAAGGTGACTCTACCTGGTCATTCTCCCCAGCACGACTCAGCGCATAATCGAACATCCTCTTGCTGTGTCGGTAAAGCGTCTCACTCACTTGAGACGCTTTTAATAAGTTCTTCTGATCTTTCAGCCTCAGCTGCCGCAGCTGACACATCGTGCTCCCAACCTTCCCGTGTTCCACCGACATTGGATAGTCATCTAACGGACATTTACCCACTGGAAGGGAAAGAAAGGTGACATTACTCAACCTGCTAGCACATGTCTCTTCATCGTTCCTTTTGCCCCGCTCCGGCCAAACCAAAGGATCGTATCGCACTTTGCCAGTCGTTGCCAAACTGCTTGGTGGACGACACCGACTTTTCGTCCTCATGGACTCAAGAATCATCTCGCTAACTGAGCTCAGTAGTCCTGAATTCCGAAGTTGGCGATAGATATTCCGTTACTCCAGTAACACAATGAACTCTGCTGGTTCTGTTTATTCGTCAATATTGCTGAATGCATTCACGAACACAACCAATCAATAAAATCCAATGATCTACGCCTCTAGGCCACACAATCCCATGACGTTTCGTATCCACGAGCTAATGAAGATCTAAAGGTAAACCTATACTCATATAGGCCTATCAGTTAAGTCTAGTTGCTCACTGATCCATACCAAATAAGGCTTTTCTTAACAGGTTTAGATCTTTATCCAACTACGATAGGCCTAGGCATAGTCTGAAGCGAATGGTTCAGCGCTTCGAGCCCAGGGTGCTCTCCGTCATTGGCCACAATACCGTCTCATGGAAATCAGGAGAGGACAAGCATAATGGATAAACACAGAATTACATTTGTATTTTATTGATTTCCCATTATGAATGATTCACGGTGTCGTCTCGTACAAATTACAACGGGATTCTCCTGCTGTTATGTGTAGGTGGCGTCTGAAAACAAACGCTGGTTGCCTTAGCGACCGAATTCCTATTCGGCAGCACGAGCAGTGGTGAAAGTGGTGGATACATGGATAATGCTCATGTTATAGAAAAGCCTAACTGTTCGAGGCATCAACTTTTTTTACCACAAGCATGCCTTCGGAAACCGACGATGACTTCAAAGGGAAGCACTTTCAAATCTGTAGATTTATCAGCTTAATCAGAAGCTTAAATCACTTCTGATTAATTTGAACGGACAAGACTGAAATCTGCAGCGAATCAACAGGAGCAGTTAGCGGCGTTATCGCTAAAAGACGGCAGCAAAGTTCTGGCGGACCAAAACAATATAAAATACTCCTGATTGGTTATGGTTCAGCGCTTCGAGCCCAGGGTGCTCTCCGTCATTGGCCACAATACCGTCTCATGGAAATCAGGAGAGGACGAGCATAATGGATAAACACAGAATTACATTTGTATTTTATTGATTTCCCATTATGAATGATTCACGGTCTCGTCTCGTACAAATTACAACGGGATTCTCCTGCTGTTATGTGTAGGTGGCGTCTGAAAACAAACGCTGGTTACCTTAGCGACCGAATTCCTATTCGGCAGCACGAGCAGTGGTGAAAGTGGTGGATACGTGGATAATGCTCATGTTATAGAAAAGCCTAACTGTTCGAGGCATCAACTTTTTTTACATCAAGCATGCCTTCGGAAACCGACGATGACTTCAAAGGGAAGCACTTTCAAATCTGTAGATTTATCAGCTTAATCAGAAGCTTAAATCACTTCTGATTAATTTGAACGGACAAGGCTGAAATCTGCCGCGAATCAACAGGAGCAGTTAGCGGCGTTATCGCTAAAAGACGGCAGCAAAGTTCTGGCGGACCAAAACAATATAAAATACTCCTGATTGGTGCTCAATCGAACATGAATGTGCCCGCTTGGCATTGAAATCGACCGTAGTGACACCTATCGGTCAACTGACAGACAGCTCCTAATCAGAACAACTCGTCGAACACGGTTTGCCTGGCAAGAAACCGTTCATCGATAGTTGATTCGCTGTGTCCACATGCATGGAAAACCGATGAACAGGTCATAATATAATTGTCTAGGACTAGGCCTAATTATGTTAGTGCAGAACAACCCAATGACTTACCTCGGAATGTACGGAGTCTGAGAATTTCTCCTTCTTTTATCGTCTGCATGGCGCTATCTTCAGATTTTTTTCTGAAAGAATCCCTCAATCTGAAGAATGATCCTATTTGCAAAAGTTTATAGACGACTTCGTAAGCTTAGTAGTCTGTTCAGAGTGTTGACGCCCTTGAGTGTTTCAAACCTGTAGAATGAAATGTACGATATCTGTCTCTGTAGGCCTACACCTCACTTCACAATTTCAGCATTCGCCAAGACTCTCCGACGAAAAATCCTGAGGTCAAGACGTGTTCACCATTTCAAAGGCGTAGACGGTCAATGAAGGCGTCTGAGAGAGGTGACCAGTAGCACACCAGGAGTACACTCCTCATCGCAGTGTTTTGTTTCGCTCCGTACCTACGCTTCAGTTTGTGAAGCGTAGGTACGGAGCGAAACAAAACACTGCGAGAGGAGTGTAACCAGGAGGAACTGCTGCTAAGTCCCATTATTGAAGAATGATCCTATTTGCAAAAGTTTATAGACGACTTCGTAAGCTTAGTAGTCTGTTCAGAGTGTTGACGCCCTTGAGTGTTTCAAACCTAGAATGAAATGTACGGTATCTGTCTCTGTAGGCCTACACCTCACTTCACAATTTCAGCATTCGCCAAGACTCTCCGACGAAAAATCCTGAGGTCAAGACGTGTTCACCATTTCAAAGGCGTAGACGGTCAATGAAGGCGTCTGAGAGAGGTGACCAATAGCACACCAGGAGGAACTCTAGGCCTACTCACCAAGTTGCAGAAATATGAGTCATCGTTTGAGATCGTACAAACATCCGAAAAATTCAGGAAATAACCAAACTATCCAGGCCCTTAAAAAGAGACTGCCTACGTTCAGAACTTTGGGCAAGCATTGATGTAGTGTGCAATCGAACTATCTTATAAACCGTCTTAAACATGGACATCATCAAGGGAAAATAACTCTTAAGCAAATCCTGCTACTGGGATCATCCCACATACGCGCGAATTGTCATTCACAGCTGAATTTAATCCTCGAATAAATCTGGGCAAGCCTGTCAGATCAATTAATTAGTCCTTCTGATAAGAGGGAAGAATACATGCTGCGACAACTATGTTGCCCACTGTACTGTCAGGATCATTTTCGTGCCAATCATGAATTAAAGGAACTTATTCACCAGTTTCAAAATGAAAAATACAGGCCTAGGCTACCGGTATTTCATTCCGCGCCATTTTTCATGTTCTCTTCCAATGTCTTCAATGAAACTTACGTTTACACAATGCACATCTGAGGCAGGCTTACTGTACGTGCTGTATCGCCGAGTCAAGCAGACTTCGTCAATCAGCACCAGATTGAATTTAATCCTCGAATAAACCTGGGCAAGCCTGTCAGATCAATTAATTAGTCCTTCTGATAAGAGTGAAGAATACATGCTGCGACAACTATGTTGCCCACTGTCAGGATCATGAATTAAAGGAACTTATTCACCAGTTTCAAAATGAAAAATACAGGCCTAGGCTACCGGTAGCCATTTTTCAAGTTCTCTTCCAGTGTCTTCAATGAAACTTACGTTTACACAATGCACATCTGAGGCAGACTTACTGTACGTGCTGTATCGCCGAGTCAAGCAGACTTCGTCAATCAGCACCAGAACACTCAACATGGAAGGTAGAGTCTACAAGCGGAAGTCGATACCCCGCAGACGAACCGTGTTCTCAGGAATGATGCCGAAACCTTTCCATCTGTCGTGACGTAGCGTCATGCAAGCAGTTAACTGAGCTGTCAACGCCCTCTTGTGGTTAGACATGGCGTCAGCTACAAGCTACATGTATTCCCTGCCCAGTCATGCCACAGCTGACCTACCTTATTAAGGGAGCAGTCTCCAATATTGCGAACTTCCACAAGGACACTGAACCCCAGAATCTCAGTCAGTCACATGATTCCTTGACGGAAACGGCCCGTAGCGCCGTTCTGGTGGTGGCCTAAGAAACGATGCCATTCATCAGTAGTATGGCAGATTAGAGGGACAGAACATGACGAGATCGTTGGACCACGACCTTAGCTTTCTTCTTCATCTCCACGACCTTTGGGGTTACCACCTGCTTCCATTTCCCCATGCAAAACTGAAAAAAACCAGCATAATATTCCACCGGATTCTCACGCTGATGACGACATGCCTTTCCCCGCCTGAAAATGCCGCAGACAGTACTAATGCTTAACCAGCGCCGGAATACATCTCACCACATCCTCACATTCTACATGTATTTCAATCAATTAATCAACAATATTCTATGGAGGCATAAGATTTTGCCTTTTCATAGTGACTTTTTTACATACAAATCCCCCACCAAGAAGAAAATGAACTTTCCTTTGTCTGTCTTTACACCCCGTCCCATTACGCCGGTGTGGTGTCGCCTCTCGCTCAAGGGGCATTGATATACAGCAACTGGATATGTTACAGACATGTTTTTTCAATCAGTGCCTGTCGGGAACATCCGGAGTTTGATCCGTTGGGACGCGATTTCAAAACAAAGCTCGACAAAAACGAAAACTCAATCACGTCTGGTTTCGTCATTCCAATACTGGAATAGAATGCGTCGCGGTAAAGGCATCTTTGGGAGATGGCGAAATCAAAGACAACCGGAAGTTGAAACAGTAAAACACCTAAAGCTTAGCGCACATGTCCGACAAAACTCAGGGGTGTCTGTTAACCTAACGACGGCTTCGGGAACATGGGCCCTGAATCGGACCAATTCCGTGTGCCAATGAACCTTGCTTAAACGTAGCTTGTTTAGACTTAAGTAGTTTTATGAATATGGCCCCAGGCCTTCAGATGTCGCTTCGAGATAAGAGTCTCTACCGACTGAGACCTGACGGTGGCCATAATAACCAATCGTCAGCAAGGACCATGCGTGGGTCTTCAGCTACGCTTCACAATGGGCCGAAGACTAAACTCAATCACGTCTGGTTTCGTCATTCCAATACTGGAATAGAATGCGTCGCGGTAAAGGCATCTTTGGGAGATGGCGAAATCAAAGACAAGCGGAAGTTGAAACAGTAAAACACCTAAAGCTTAGCGCACATGTCCGACAAAAAGGGGTGTCTGTTAACCTAACGACGGCTTCGGGAACATGGGCCCTGAATCGGACCAATTCCGTGTGCCAATGAACCTTGCTTAAACGTAGCTTTAGACTTAAGTAATTTTATGAATATGGCCCCAGGCTTCAGATGTCGCTTCGAGATAAGAGTCTATACCGACTGAGACCTGACGGTGGCCATAATAACCAATCGTCAGCAAGGACCATGCGTGGGTCTTCAGCTACGCTTCACAATGGGCCGAAGACCAGGAGATACCCATAAAATGGGTAATTAGAGTAGTGATAACGAATGTATTGATGTCTTTTTAGCTGATTAGAAACAAATAGATGTGAATACACATAAAATTCTAAGTTTAATGGTACCCAAATCAATTATAGTTGTGTCATATCGAAAGCCACCCATACATGTATGTCAAGTGGCCTGGTATTATTGTAGGCCAATAATGGAAGAAATGCAGGGCCGAGGATGCGTTAAAATGAGGACATATAGCTTGGGTGACAACAGGGATTAGCAGGCTACGGTAAGGAAGTTTCGGTCCCCTCACTGTTATTATATAGCTGTTCTTCCGTCACACAGGGTGGTTCGTTGCAAAGCCCAACCGCCAGGAACAGTCGTACATGCTGGAGAATCGTAGCTGTGCATGGTTATTCGCATTGCACTGGACAATCTTTGGCTTGCGTAGCCTACCAGCTCGGCAGGTTTCATCCTGAGAAACTGTTTAAAGGGAGACATGCGAAAAATATTGCCCGGCGGGCACAAGTTGTCTGACTTGTAGCGCCGTCTGTTAATACATGTACACGGTGACACGCTATATCACAGGCGCCTGTAGAGCCATCAGTGAGTTAAGAACACTTTTCTAACCAAACGTATCTAAAAAACACAACACGTATCTAAAAACACACCACGAGCTCATAAATTCGTGAGCTCGGGGTGTGTTTTTTTACAAACTAGTGTTTTTGGTTAGATACGTGTTCTAAGCTCACTAATATTTCTACAGGGGCCTGTGATATAGCGTAGTGTCACCGTGTATTAACAGATGGCGCTACAACTCAGACAACTTGTGCCCGCCGGGCAATATTTTTCTCGCATGTCTCCCTTTAACTGGTAGACAGCGTGTGTTTATGGACATGTATCATACGTTTCCCAAGACAACAATATTTTCCCGAATTTACCATCGAGGAACTTGAGGAGTGAGACTTACTTGATACCGTGTTGCCACGGTTGGTTGGACGGGTCTTTGATTAGCAGAGCCATGGGGCTCTCTTGATTGAAGCAGCGCGTCAAGGAAGCACAAACATTACTTTTACATCTTTGTGTCCCGACATCAGTTTACGTTCTAACAGCATCTGAAGATCTCGTTGGCATCATGGATATCAGAGACATTGACTACGAACTGCCGGCCAGCATGTTGGCGTTAACTCGGACGAAAACACTCCGCTACGCCAAAGTAAAAAACACCAACCACAAACGAGAACTTGTGAAGAAGCTCTGTGCATTGGAACTGGAACAGAAGTACGCCTTGGACCAGTTGAAAATCAGTCGCAGACTACTTCTAAGGGACCACAGCAGGATAATAGAGATCATTGCAGAACGACGTGTCGTAATTCACCATTTGGAGATCCCCCTATTGGACGTGTACCACGGGTACGGTCGGCAGTATCGAATGGAAGAGCCGCGTCAGGTGGATCAGTTCACGCAGGTGCGGGAAACGGAAGTGGGCAACGTGCTACCATTCGGATGTCGTCGGAGAACTTGGAACGTCAGTCGATTGGTAGGCCTAGATCGGAACGGGATGAGAGAAAACTCGGACAAGAGACTGCAGATACGAAAGCTGATGTAGAACTTGGGACTGAACCTCAAGGTCACAGCTACAACGGCAGAACGACTGAGGCAACAAGAGGAATAGCAGTGGAAAGTGTTGATATGAACTTCAGACGCTCGATTACGAAAAGGTGCAGTTCTACGAATGCATTTGGCATCAGGGAGAGGAACGCACCGGGCAGTCCGATTGCCAGAAACCATGGCGACGACAGTCTCGAACAATCATTACAGAGCATGCGCACTCATCACATGTCCACGGGAAGTCGTCGGGTACAGTTTCAGCCATCTTGAACCATGGCTTCATATCGCTACGCCTTCGGACTACACCCTATCCTAGTGGAGCGGTGAGCTCATGGGCACAGCCGGATTAGAGATTGGGGATAGTGTCTTGGAATCATTCAATCCATATGATACATTTAAGGAAACTAAATGTACTTATTTTTAGGAAGAATTTATTCCCCGCTACTGATAGTTTGACAAATTTTTGCATTGAGTGCAAAGTGCGCATTAATGTCGCCATTAAAACGTACTTGGCGTGGAAAAAGCGAATATCATTAAAACTGATAAAAGTAGTACATATACAATGCAGAAATAGGCCTATAATTATAGAATAATATATAGCACAGTCCACCGTGACGGAATTCAAATGTTTTGAATTGTTTTACATACATGTATGGTGGACAGAACCCGATACAATCTGAAACAGTTTGCAACTTACATGGTTTGTTGTACAGAATGTTTCCGAAACTTTTCTGAGAATTTTCATAGTGTCGACTAGCCTTTAGTGCAATAGTCTTCAATGGTGAACGGCACCTTCTCGTTCTGAAAAACCTTTAGGAATGTACCATTGATTTTCAGTTGGTCTTCGCGTATAAAAAACAGCCTATCAAGGGAAGTAGGCATTCCATTGAAGCCACAGTAGGCGACTGTGGTGTAGGCCCCCCTGTGATCAAATGTCAGCCAATCCCGAATGTTCAGTTCAGGTAGTAACACTTCGTGCTGTGTTATCTTGTCCATCGAGTCACAGGTGTCGCCCCACACAATAGTGGGGTACAACTCTGCGCTGTCGTCTTCTTCCAAGGGGATGGGACAGACGTCTAGACGGTCAAGTCCTACCTCACATAAGAAAGCACCGTAAACACCATCATTGACGTAGTACACCATCTGCTTGTTTCCATTATTACCTTGTTTGAAAAAATAAAACAAAAGTATAGAGTCACGAGTTAATAGTCTAGGCCAATTCATACGATGCGTTTTGCGCTTTGCGCGTGTCCGTTTCCTGTGTGAGTGCGTGTAGAAAAAGTGTAATTTTATTGTTGGTACCATGCATAAACATGGAACGGACAAGCGCAAAGCGCAAAAAACGGAGAAGTATAATTGGTCTTTACGGCCAATTCATACAATTTTCGCTCTGGTCTTTACGACCAGAGCGAAAAGTAGGCCCCGATATATCTGCTCGAAGCGGTATCACCTCAATGTTGACACGATCTGTACCAAAGGCCTCCGGGAAATCCATATTGCTGTCTGCAAACTTACCTTCGTCACTACCGGTATCAGCGATTTTCTTGCCTACAATATTCACTGCTAGGGTGTAGGACTCCTCAGCAAAATACCGTCCTGGCTCGGCAATTATGTCGATACCGCAGCTCTCCGGGAAGTGCTTCTCAAGAGCCACGTTTATTACCTCACTCAGCTGTAAGCGAGAGCATATGATGAGGCTGGAGCAAGTTTTAGACGGCGCCCCAGCCCAGCTATTTCAAAGATTGGCGTTCAGTAATCGGCAACAGGTGCCGACGGTGGACGAGACACGGAAGTGTATTCTATGTTCCACCGAAAATTGTAAAAAAATGTCATCTTTCGCAAATCGCCGGAAGCGCCTCCTAGCGGCTGTTATCGACAAGAGATCTTTTGGCAATATGGCGTTTCTGAAAGCCGAGTACCAAACGGTCCTGCATCGGGATTTAACACCGCGATGTTACCGCAAAAACTAGTGGGCACATTGTGATCGGCGGCACACCGGTCTTCCGCCGCTGTCAGATAACACTGAATCCCAGTGAAGCGATACCTTTTCAACGTTGATTTCCATATCCTCCATGCCTGGTAATCCTCCTCCAATATCAAGGATGGTCATATCAAACCCGAGATTCTTGGCCTCGTCGATCACCTGGCGGGAGGCAGCTATCGAGATGGGGAAAGCCTCCAAAGCCAAACAATTGGAACCGACGTGAAAACTGAAAAAGGTGGAAAGTCAATGACAGACGTCCCTGGCAGAAGGCAGACATGTCCCAGTCTGCTCAGTGTCCGTTTTTATTTCTCGACCGCCCAAATTATTCTTCGTAAAAGATGTACTCATACCAGACACCAACAACATCGAGTTCCAACTCCTTGGCCTTTTTGAGCAGAATGGAAGTTTCTTTCTTCCTGGCAGAAGGCAGACATGTCCCGTCTGCTCAGTGGCCGCCCAAACTATTGTTAGTAAAAGATGTACTCATACCAGACACCAACAACATCGAGTTCCAACTCCCTGGCCTTCTTGAGCAGACTGGAAGTTTCTTTTATTGTGCAACCAAACTTGTCCGACAGGGAAACGACAGATTCAAAATCCCCAGCTGTTATTCGCAAGATCAACCTGAAAGACAATGAAATACACCACGCTAAGGAAATGTCCACATCACTACGCTAGATGGCGCGCATGCAGGACACTAGATGACACCACTGTGGGTGTGTTTTCTGCTCCCAAAAAGGAATGATGACTATATTGTTTTATTGTCGTTCAGGGGCCTGTTTCATAAAGTGACTTTAATTCAATGCATTTTCAATTTGGTTAAAGGTACATTAGCTTAAAGTCACTTTATGAAACAGGCCCCAGGAATCCATACGTCTGCGAGATAAGACGGATCTGGTTTGATCTTTAAATATCACCGGGTGATTCATATTTACCGCATATTCGGGGCAACTTTCTTGATTTTTTCCAACTCTTCAACGGAATCGAATGTGGTCAGTTGGATGCCACGCTTCACAGCGTATTCTAAATGCGAGATCTGTTTACAAGGATGGGCGTAGATGATACGGTCAGGTGATACGCCAAGGTCAAGAACGCGAGCAATCTCGTCCTGAAATTGAAATTCGTGCGGCAGTCCTTGGTGGTAACATAAAGGAATCAAACATTCCTTTATGGTGGTAAGTGACAATCGCAAGTCAAGTTCCTACGTGAGGTATAGCCGAGATAATGACGAAAGTGCAGTGGCAGCGAAAAAGAGATTTTGGTGAAAATGTCACTTATAGGCCTAGGCCTCTACGGCCTTATTTCGAGGACGATTGGCATCCCCTGAACTAACTCCATTCACCGTTTATTTGGTTCATTCAGAGCAATAGAAAATAGAGGTTGCGACTCGACCGAGCCTCGATTTTGGTCTTTCGTTACGGTCTCCTTCCCCCCCCCCCCCCCCCCCCCCCGGTGCTGGTCACCTACCACAACACTCGGGGTCGAGGGAGAGAGTACCTTTACAGGTTCTGTTTCCACCAATTTATTCTGCCAGGTAATATAGGCCCTATATCACAGACTGACATATACCGGATCAAACTTGACAACGTCTTGACCTTCAACACGCAGAATTCATTGAGTAGATCATCAGAATGAGTTGTCCGAATTCCAGTTCTGTTTTGTTTTCAGCGTGAATGAAGTGACGCAATGTCTCATTGCAATCACAATTTCTTGTTGACCCCAGATGATATTTACCAGGTCAAGTTCGACGTTGTTTCAATTGGTATCACAATAAGGTAGAGACCAGCATACATACCCTACTGGCGCAATCAAAATTGGTACCCAGCGTCTTCATAATAGGTATGATGTCATTGTTGCATTTCACGGCTGAAAATGAAATTTATCAATTCAACTGAAAACCTGGCTGACCTGCTCATAATTCAAAACTAGAGCAAAAAGGCGACACACAAAATGGTCCTCCAGAAATTTAGCAAATTTTCGACCCCAACCGGGGTCTTCAGCTGGCACTTTCAAGTCGAGCTACCAGAAGTATAATGAGCTGGATCCAACATTACAAGTAAATCTATTTATTTCAGATGTATTTCAGATCTATTTATTTCAGATTTATAGTTCACAAAGCGCACCAGGGGCCACATGCACAATACATCTTATTTCCCTTAAACTATTGTTCCAAACAAAAGATATAAGATGTTTGGTGCATACGGCCCCTGGCACCAAGCCACTCCCTGAGTTATAAAACGTCTGGCCTCATCCAGACAAAAAGCAGATGTCATCGAGTGGTTTCGTAATTTGCAATTTTAATAACTTACATGTATTCATAGCGGAGTTAATTGGGGCGAAATAATGAGTTCAGGCTTATGCATTGACGTTTTTCTGGAGGATTGCAGTGTGACTGTCCCAAAAAGAACCAATATTATAATATTAAAATGGAATAATGCCATTTGTGCACTTAGGATTTTTCTTATACTAAAAATTATAAATGAGGCTCATAAAGGGTGATTTCGGTCATAGGCCACCGATTGCCCAGCTGAAAGGCATTGTGAACACCCATTTAAGCCCCATTTATAATATTTATAATTTTTATTACTAGAAATATCCTAAGTGTACAACGGGCATAAAGCCCGCCGCACACTGGAGCTATCTGCTGAGCAAAAAGTCAGTCGCGACCATTTGCTCAGCAGATAGCTCGCGTGTGTGCGCGTATTTTCGGTGAGTTTTCTCCCTCGCGAGCAGGCAGAAAACTCACCGAAAAATACGAATTTACGCACATGTAAATGGTAGAAAGGAGAACCCACCATAATAGGGCTTCACTCTTGGCAAACGTTCGATGAAATATTCGTACTTCTCTATTATAGTTCCAATATCACAGACATAAAATGCCTCATCGTTTCCCTATGAATATAAGGAGAGAAAAATGAGTTCAATTCACGATATTTTGATTTCGGTCCGGTAGTGTCAGCTGCAGAGCCATTTTCGTGAAGTAATGTCAGCGATCCTTAATTAGGGAGGTTTAGAAATCAAACGATAAACGGCAACGTTAACGACAACGTTATTTTCGTACCGAAAATGCTGTATAAAATCTGGTGAATGTGTCGTATGAAAAATAACGTTGTCGTAAAGTTTACGTTTATCGTTTGATTTCTAAACCTCCCTATTGTTCCGGCAAACCGGAAAGTCAGCATGATGACCTCGACTCATTACTCACACATTGTAGATAGAGTGCAAACAGTGCGCCTTCTTACCCTTCCTCTCCCTAAATTCGTGGTTAGAGCCCTAAATTGGTAGCCTATACACCGTGGTTGTCAAATTTTCCCCATATCTCAGTGATTCCATACAAAACACAAGTAAAGACACCATGCCATTTTAATACTGATATGGGAACACAGAGAAATCTGTCCCTCTCGTTTCACTCTGTTTTTTCTAGTATCCAGGGTCTTAGTTTTCTAGTAGGGTCTTATGTTTCTAGTATCCAGGGTCTTAGTTTTCTAGTAGGGTCTTATGTTCCTAGTATCCAGGGTCTTGTGTTTCTAGAGGTCTTAGGTCTTGGGTCTTAGGTCTTTGCTTTCTAGACACCCTGTCGACATCCGCCATACCCATACCTGATCGGTGTTGCCTATTTCCGCTGCTAAAGAATCCAGCATTTTCAAAACCTCCGAATCCAAAATGGTCAAAATCGTCGCGGTCTTCTTCTGTGTCGTGAGAATCGCCATCACCGAATCCATCTCCAAAGTTGAAAGTGAATCCTTGAGATTTTCCGCCCCGATGTTGGAAGCGATGCATATCCTCGAAGTCGGCGAATATATCGTGCATATCGAAGCTTTGCCGGAAGTGAGTCGATGGCCGACTGTTGGGGTCAAGGCCAGCTTCGCCAAATCTATCGTAGAGGTCGCGCTTCTCTGGGTCAGTGAGCGTCTCGTGTGCTGTAACACAACACACGTGATGAAATTAGAGTACAGCTACAGGCGCAGTTGCAGAGATGGGTGGGATTTTCTCAAATGGCGTTACCCCCTGATCGCTATTAGTCCGTACGAGATCCAGGTGGGGACACAAATACCGTAGCCGCAATGCTGTCCAAGCATCGTTGACGTCACTGCTATACCCAAAATGCCCTCCCTACGGTCCGTAAGGAAATTACTCGGTAGGATTCGGATAAGACGTGGTGACGCAGAAAGATACCTGACCTTTATGGGATGAGATCTCCACGAAAAGCTATACTACCTTTGGATACATCCATGAATTTTTGTTCAGCCCTAGGGTCACCGTTGTTTTTATCTGGGTGGTACATCGCCGCCTTCTTTCGATACGCCCTCTTTATGTCTTTGATGGAAGCATTCCTCCTCACGCCAAGTAACTCGTAGTAGTCGAGACACGAGGCCAGAGAGAAGAGGAGGAGGACAACTACAAGTTCTCCCTGCATATTGGTTGATCTGCCCTGGATGATAATTATGGTTTTAGTAAAAATGAGTGCGGAAACAACTTAGGCATCCTGAGAACATCAGGGGTTCTTAGCGCTCGCTCCCTTGGTCACCGCACACGGAGCGAGCAAGAACACCTGAAGTTCTCAGGATGCAGCTTAGGATTCCCAGCTCCAAAACCAAATGAGAGGTTGTGCTTTCAGAAGCCGTGTTTCCATGGACGGATTTCAGTGGTGCCACGAAGACAGTTTAATACGCAACACATGGAAACGTGCATGCGATACATGTACATCATGTACATGAAAACATCGACGACGTTGCCAAAAAGGGAAAGAACTGATTGTACAGAGCCAAAATGTGTCATCCTTGAAACTTTCCACTCGAAGACGAACGTTAAGGGGGGGGGGCGGTTCCTGAAATGGAAAGCCTTGTTTTGGACAGCGTTCCGGAAATTGACTTTGCCCATTGACCAATGACGGGCACAGGAATAGACGAATCATATTCAACCACGTCAGGGAACAGTACGTCATAAATGCACGTGGACATCACACAGTAGGCTACCGTGTGGCAGCCGGTTGACGTGGTACTCAAAACGATGATTTCTTGGTATAAATGACTAATTGCGAGACCATACTAAACGTAGACTGGTCCCTTGCCTCGTAGTAATGCTCGTTTAATACGAGGACCAGAATCTCCACCAACCGCTTCAAGGGAAGAACGCACGTGGCCATGCACGTGACCATCCTGAGAACATCAGGGGTTCTTAGTGCTCGCTCCCTTCGTCACCGCACACAAACGGTGACGAAGGGAGCCAGTGCTAAGAACCCCTGATGTACCGGTACTCAGGATGCAGGTGACAGTGATCGTCACCAAATAAGTAATAGTTGACAAATTCCACACCGTGCTTTGAAAACAAGGGCACCAGGACCCATATTCATAAAACCTTGCAAGGCTTAAGTTGCCTGCTAAAGTGCCTAGTTTGTACAGGCCAATGTACACAACTAGTAGGCTAGTAGCCAACTAAGCTAGCAAGGTTTTATGACTATGGGCCCAACGGATGACGGCACTTGGCGTACTGGTCTTAAACAATCGACCACTACAACCAACCTGACTGAATTTGGGCGGTGGTTTCACCCTGAGTTTATAAAGCTGCCAGTCGGTCTCCCACGATCACCGCAGTGACGTCGGTGAGCGAGAGGTACCCCTGGTGAACCCCCAGAATGTGGTGGTCTGTTTTTCGAGGTGTCCTGAATCAGAACAGTGTCAGCCGAAGCAGTGTTATTCTAGATGTGGGCTCAGACGGAATACAGGTCATTCATCGATCTAATAATGTAAAAGTACAGCGAATTACTTGAAATGTCTATGGCAAGCCGTTTGTACATTAATGACAAAAACTAGGATTTTGTCTCATAAACTGGGTTTTTGTTAACAAAAACTCAGTTTTTGTCACAGATCAGAGGACAGATAAGCAGTTCGCCTCAGGTCGTTCCGAATGCAAAGGAGCAAGCAGTGAGTTGACCAATAGGTGTCACTACGGCCCAATTCAATGCATATAGCGGACCCATTCATTCTTGATTGAGCACCAATCAAGAGTTTCTTTTGTATTGGTCTGCTGGAACTTTGCTGCCATCTTTTGGCAATAAGCGCGGCTGACTGCGCCTATTCACCATTGCTGATTTCAGTACGGCTACGCTGACTGCAATGACGCAAACGACTGCCCATATAGTTTTCTACGGTTAAGTTGCCCATAGAGAGTCAACTCACGCGAGGAAAAAGCAGCCCCTTTAGTAGACTTTTCAATAAACTATTTATACATGTAGTTAATTCTTGGTGCACAGTCGGCACATTAATATGCCTAGCTAAAACAGATTTACATACTTCCCAATTAATCCTTCACAAAAATTTCATGAATAAAATACATGTATTATATAGGATGGGTTTCTATATGAGGGGAATCCAATCATGCAAAATGAACTATGATATAAATTGCGATCTAGCCCTTTTTACACGGTGCTGGTTCGAGGAAACCTACCTCCACCCTCCTCGGGCGGGTTCGGTTCAGGATGGATTGATCGCTTTTACACGGTGCGGGTCACCGAACCCGCCTCGATCTAGTTCGAGGTCGGTTCGTTCAAATGCGTGCCACCAGATGGCGTGTATCAGCATTTACGAGGAAGGTGGAGGTCAGTTGTTTCGCTTTTACACGGGGAAAAATAACCGAACCCTCCTCGATCTAATCTCGATCCGGAACGCACCGGCACCGTGTAAAAAGGGCTGAATGAAGCGCAGGTTTCCGGTTAAATTTACATTCAAATTACATTACATTCAATGTTTGTAAACGTGGATGTTTACATTACGTTATTTTGGACTTTCGGGACATGCCAACCCACCATACAAACATTTTGGCACGCTGCCAGCGGTTGACCAGAAATTTTGGTCAGGTCGCAGCCCTTTCCAGAGATACCTTCGGATGAGGTAGATCTGGTAACGAGATTGCTATTCACCATTGCTGATTTCAGTACGGCTACGCTGACTGCAATGACGCAAACGACTGCCCATATAGTTTTCTACGGTTAAGTTGCCCATAGAGAGTCAACTCACGCGAGGAAAAAGCAGCCCCTTTAGTAGACTTTTCAATAAACTATTTATACATGTAGTTAATTCTTGGTACAGTCGGCACATTAATTTGCCTAGCTAAAACAGATTTACATACTTCCCATTGGCAATTAATCCTTCACAAAAATTTCATGAATAAAATACATGTAATAGGATGGGTTTCTATATGAGGGGAATCCAATCATGCAAAATGAACTATGATATAAATTGCGATCTAGCCCTTTTTACACCGTGCTGGTTCGAGGAAACCTACCTCCACCCTCCTCGGGCGGGTTCGGTTCAGGATGGATTGATCGCTTTTACACGGTGCGGGTCACCGAACTCGCCTCGATCTAGTTCGAGGTCGGTTCGTTCAAATGCGTGCCACCAGATGGCGTGTATCAGCATTTACGAGGAAGGTGGAGGTCAGTTGTTTCGCTTTTACACGGGGAAAAATAACCGAACCCTCCTCGATCTAGTCTCGATCCGGAACGCACCGGCACCGTGTAAAAAGGGCTGACATACATGTACGTTAGTAATGAAGCGCAGGTTTCCGGTTAAATTTACATTCAAATTACATGTACATTACATTCAATGTTTGTAAACGTGGATGTTTACATTACGTTATTTTGGACTTTCGGGACATGCCAACCCACCAAATTGAATACTTTCGGTATCAAGAGAGTTTCTAGAGGGGCATGCCACCAACAAATTACTCATAAGACAAAGAAAGACTGGACACAAACAAACAAAAGATTTTCGTTGCCCGCGAAAATACCGGTACTCGTGATACATTAATTATCGTTAAGAGTGAATTTTTCTAAGATAGGCCCCCAGTGGAAAATAACCCCTTCCGAATGGGTTCAAATATCAAGGCATGTTGGTTAGAGGCCAAATAAGAATTATATGCGAAGTTTACTAAAGTTAACCCTTCCCCTGTGGCGCAGGCCACGCCCAAAAGTTTATGGCAGTTTTGCGCTCAGAGGTACAGTACCTTTTCCTGGATTTATCTCCATTCCGGTGTAATGTGTGAGAATGCCCCCCGTATGACAATGTCCGCTTTATTGTTCGGCGGGCACTCAAATACAGAAAGACATGTTGATCAGTGCCTCCCTCATTGTCACGTTGCCGCTTATTCCGTCAATCTTTTGTTTGGGGGCATTGGCAAACGGGGGGGGGGGGGCTTGGTTGACGGGAAACCGTCAAATATATCCAAGAATATACCCAAAGAAATTTTCAAAATATTTTGGATCAAACCAGTAGGTTATCTATATCCAGGTTTGATGATTTTTTGTAAAAAGAATTTAAAAAAACACTGGTTAGTATTTCAAATTGATTATTTTGACTCGTGCTGCCACCTATACTTAGTCCAAGATTCCTGGATTAGCAACCGAAGCTGATTCCAGGGGTTAGTGAGCGAGTGGTCCGAGGTTGTCTGAGCGAACTATACCCCTGGGGACGAGGTTGTGGACCTCAGTGGTGACAGGCACAGACTGGCACTCCAGAGTCCATGTGCTAAGTTTGGCCCACTGTGCCCCACCACTAAGTGGCCCACTGTGTACAAGCCATACCAAACTGACGAACTTCAAAATGGCTGCCAAGCACATGGTAAAATATCAAAACCTATTGGGACCAAAGTTGCTCGTTTAGATACTCTTTGTACCAGTATCAACAATTCCTTGACGTCTGTACATCGTTGTGAGCGAGAGGTACCCCTGGTGAACCCCCAGAATGTGGTGGTCTGTTTTTCGAGGTGTGAATCAAAGCGGTGTGAGCCGAAGCAGTGTTATTCTAGATGTGGGCTCAGACGGAATACAGGTCATTCATCGATCTAATAATAGGGAGTTTTCGCTAAGCCCCCGAAACGCCAACGCGAACGCCTACCCTTTTGTTCGATGCTCTCTTCGTGGCATCGAACAATGGGATTGGCGTTCGCGTTGGCGTTTCGGGGGCTTTGCGAAAACTCCCTATTACTTGAAGTGTCATCCTCTGTGGTGATGCCGATAACATTCATCGCGCCCGTAAATCATAAATGAGTCGGCCTGCTTACGGACCTCTCCATCCCTACTTGTAACAAAACACTATTGATTCTACTAGCCCTATGGTTACAAGTTCAGTACAATGGCCGATTATCAAAGGCTGTCGCTGTTTTCATTTACAAAGTGTACATCGATCGATCATGGATGGGCGCCGTCCTTGCATATTTTCCTGTCCTTGCATATTTTCCCTTCCTTGCATACTTTCCCTTCCTTGCATATTTTCCCTTCCTTGCATAATTTCCCTTCCTTGCATATTTTCTCGTCCTTGCATATTTTCCCTTCCTTGCATATTTTCCCTTCCTTGCATATTTTCCCTTCCTTGCATATTTTCCCGTCCTTGCATATTTCCCTTCCTTGCATATTTTCCCTTCCTTGCATATTTTCCCGTCCTTACATATTTTCCTGAGAGATGTTACACGTCGAGCTACTCGTTCAAGTCTAAGCGAAGGAGTAGCCCGACGTGTAACATTTCTCAGTGTTTCAGTATCTCAGTGTTTCTCCTTGTTCTTTGGGAAACGCTGGCAGATAGATCGACATGTTTCTCTGTGTGTCCCCTACATGTATGTCAAGTCGCAGCTTATTCTGTCAGACGAGAAAGCAGGGGAACATTCATAGATGGGGAACATTCAGGAACGTTACATCCCCGCCATCTTGGCTTCCTTCTCTTATTACCCTGATACCAGGGTACAAATTGGGCAGATCTATTTCTCTCTAGGGAAGAAGTGCGTGTATCGTCCTCTCTTGGCTTTTAAAATTCGATTTTTGCTGCTGCCTGTATGTAGGAAAGGAAAAAAAATCGAACAGGCACTTGTGAAGGTATTCACAGTTCATATAGCGCTTATGAATCATTTAAATGTTCTCTCTTCTCCCGATAGTAACCGAGGCATTATCGCCACACGGTTTTACTGTCCACAAAGTCGGCCAATCGATTTGTCATCAAGTCGGATGGAGGACCGTCGCGTTATAATCCGTGAGGCAGTCGACACCAAAAGTTGACGTATCGGTAGGCTTCCGTAATTTCAACATGATTTCCATTGTGTCTGCGTTTATTTGCTACTTGCTGTTATGTTCACCAGTCCACGGATTGACCGGTAAGTATATATAACCAAGGTCATGCTCGTAGCACTACACTGCAAACAAATTCACCCGCCGGCGGTTTGGCCAGCAGCACACCAGGCGATATCACAAGAAAGCAATGGCACCACTCCCAAGCAAATTCGGCTGNATTTAATGTTCTCTCTTCTCCCGATAGTAACCGAGGCATTATCGCCACACGGTTTTACTGTCCACAAAATCGGCCAATCGATTTGTCATCAAGTCGGATGGAGGACCGTCGCGTTATAATCCGTGAGGCAGTCGACGCCAAAAGTTGACGTATCGGTAGGCTTCCGTAATTTCAACATGATTTCCATTGTGTCTGCGTTTATTTGCTACTTGCTGTTATGTTCACCAGTCCACGGATTGACCGGTAAGTATATATAACCAAGGTCATGCTCGTAGCACTACAATGGGCCGATTTTTTAAACGATAGTTAAGGTAAACCTCGGTTTAACCATCGGCTTTTCTGACAAACCGTGAATTAACCAAAGTAAACATTTTGACTTTTAGAATGTTTGGCTATCAACGATTCATAAAATCGAAAAATTCACTTCACATTAACCCTCAGTTTGTCAACTGAGGGTTAATGAAACCCGATGGTTATCTTAGCCATCGTTTAAAAAATCGGCCCACTGCAAACAAATTCACCCGCCGGCGGTTTGGCCAGCAGCACACCAGGCGATATCACAAGAAAGCAATGGCACCACTCCCGAGCAAATTCGGACGCCAGGTGTGCGTTGGAAAGCGATGCGTGGAATCATCTCACCATGCAGCGATGATCGCCCAATATCAAACAATGCCCAAACCGATATCGCCTAGTCTGCAAACGGATCGGTGCCGATCAGACAGATTGCTTGCGATATCGCCTGGTGTGCTGCTGGTTTGAGGCATTGTACTCTATCCTTGGCTTGCGACCTGTTAAAAATATCGGTTCCTTCGGCCCTGCAAATTTCACCTCAAGCGGCGCTTTTGCCTGCCCGCGAGTGAGACCCTAAGCCTAGCATACATCACACTTGCGACTGAAGATAACTAGTCACCACTGAGCTACTGGCGACTGGGAGGATCTAGCTGGATCTGGAGTCGCCAAAAACGAGAAATTTTCGTAGGCTGGCCGTCCATTCACGCGATAAATGCTCGAAAACATTGTTTCCTCGGCGTTCGTCACGGACAAAGGATGCGGCATCGCGCCGCTCGAGTGTGCTACTAGCGTCATAGGCTGATGCGGGGAAACCGCCGCATCTGCGAAAAGGTGGATGTCCTACGCGGAGAGAAATGAAGTAGAGGATGGATAATATGAGCGAGGGTTGGGACGGGGATTGACGTCTTCTGAAAATTGTATAATCCTCCTTCGTTCGTACTCCAACATACGAAAGCCTACCAGCAGGTTTCTTACTACACTGCAAGCATATTCAGCTGTCCATGTATATTTTCGCTCATTCATTCTAATTCCTCCGTTGGCGCAATGAAATTGATCACTGAAAATGCACACTTTTTGCTTCTGATTAACTAGTCATTCTCTAACACCATTTTAAAAATTGGTGAGTACATGAACGCGTGAATATTTTACGACGCCTATAATGTCTCCACGAATACTTCATTTTTACGGGAAACTGTGACAGCAACAGGCTTTTTGAGTAAAAATATGGGCTTTTCATTCTGCAGACATCGCAAGAGGAAAACCCACCAGGCAAAGTACTACTTGGGCAGAGAGTCATTCTAGCTCTTCCTTCGCTGTCGACGGGAATAAAAGCCCTTATCGTAACGTTGACGGAACATGCACTCACACGATCAAGACCGATACAAGTCTAAAACCCTGGTGGTATGTCGATTTACAGAAAGACTATTTCATTAAGACCGTGAAGATCGTTGCTCGAGGTGATAAAGATATGGGTAAGAAGGCCTAGTCATCTTTTCCCATAGGTTCCTATATACATCCATAGCACGGGCAGTCATATAAGCATGCTAACCACTCCCTGGTCATGAAGGAAATCCTCATGGCCGGCGGGTCGCCCTGCCATATAATTCGGGGTAGCCTACAGTACACAATCAACATTTTGGTGACGTAACGTAAGATATCTGAGAACTATTAAAGAGGGTGATGACTTCGAAGACAAACTGAAAACTGTAAGACCGGTGTAACAGTATGTGATGTACCCCGATATGAGGTATCCCCCAACAAAAGATTCTGACGGAATAAGGGTCAGCTAAATAGGCCGGACACTATAACAGACAGGAACTTCCGTCACGAGATGGCCACTGTACAAAAGAAGCGGCCATCAGGTATCGGTAGATTCCATCACACCTGCTCAAGTATTAGCACTATTGCAGTTTGGGAGAGCTCGGACGAAACCCAATCCCGAGGGGAAATCGCTGACCATCCCATTTACCCATTCTTGTCTAATCAGTGTTCTCTTTGTGTGAAGGTGCACGATTTACCGACTGGGAGCTAGTGATAACGCTGTCTCAACCACCGGCCGGTTTCACTGATGGCCACGTTTGCTATAAGAAGACTGGTCACACAGCTGACGGTCAGAAGTTTTCAATACCCTGTAACAACATGTATGGCCGATACGTTGGTATAAAAAAGGCTCATCAACCATTAGAGATCTGCGTTTTTGAAGTATATGGGACGGAGGGTACGTACACGGCAAAATGTCCAGAAGGAGCCTAATTCTTTTACTGGTATTTTCCATTACCATGATAAAAAATCATTTAACGGTTATTGACTGCTGATGATATGCATGATGACGGAGAAAGCAATGGTAGATGCAAAGATAGTCTGGTTTCCTGGGCGTCCGACGGTGGCGCTCGCTGTCGATTCGTGTCCAATCTAAATCTAAGCGCAAGTTACGTCAAATTTCTAAGCTTTGTAAATCTACCGGTATACTACTGTTGAAAAATTGTAAGCTGTAAATATGTTATTGTTTATCACCACCACTCATGTATTTGTGAAATTGAAATTTCATGTTTCCTCTTATAACTATTTTGTATTAGTTTTGAGAGAGAGAAATAAATTACTGATTACTGATTACAGAGACGAATCGTCAGTCAGCGCCAACGTCAGACGCCCAGGGAACCAGGTTGATGCAAAGATAGTCTGGTTCCCTGACCTGCCATATCGTACTGATTGATAGTGCGATCAGTATCGCACTATCAGCCAGCGCCACGATAAGGCAGGTCAGGGAACCAGACAAATGCGAAGAAGTTAAAAGAAACGTTGGAAAACTTGTCTTTTCAATGTGCCACTTTCTCGGGTTCCCAGCTATGCATACATGTAACCTCCCCTCATTCATTTCAGGGCTTATTTATAAGCCTACGCCGCAGCAGGCGCCATCTACAATGAAGATGACCCTTCTCCAAGTTATCGACTCCGACACGATGAGCTTGATCGAATGCTCGATGCGGTGTGCCGCCATGGCGAAGCCGAAACGATGCACGAATTTCTACTACCAAGAAGAGGCAAATTCGTGTGCTTTGTTTATAAAGGAGGGCACCTCCTCCTGGAACCCAAGGGCGACGGTGTACGGCACATAGGCAACCCATGCCGTGCAATCCTTTTTGGTGGTTAGGCCCTTGTTTATATGACGATGAGGGTTCCCTTCAGGCCAAACCCATTGATTCCTGCAATCCTCCTGGTTTAATTGTCAACCCCTTGTTCCACATTCCAATATTACCACTTTGCATGTATGTCATTCTGCCTATTTTTGACAGGGAATCCCTCAGCGCTAGACAAAAATGACTTGTATTTCTTTAGTTGTGAATAAATCAAACATTGTCATACTCCATGAGAGAGTTTTTTTTCGCAGGTTAGCCAATACTGCGACGTATTGAACATGTCGGCACTTCACAGGTGGCAACACTGTCGGCAAAACTGACTCTTTTTTGAAATACAGTGGTGCCATCTGGAATCTTGCGATATCCCTCAATCTCATTCTCCCACAGCAGGGCTTTGGTCGAGGCAAAAGTCCCTGCTCAATGCCGTCATTGGGTGTTTCTATGGACAAGCTCCGGGAACAGAAGCCCTTTCTTTCCATTTTGCGCCCCTACCACGAAATATATGGATTTGGGATCTCTACTAGAACGTGCCTGAGGAAGACCCCGGTTGGGGTAGAAAATTTGCGGAATTCGGAGACGACTTTACTTGTACTGTCTAATACGAAATGATGAGACACCAGAAGTGGCTGAACCACTTGTTTCAACACAAGGCTGAAATAGCTCAGCATGCAAGAAGAACCACGGCCTGCAGAAGTATGAAGGCCTACGGGGGGCTGTGTGGTGATGGGAAAAGTTCGGCAGCCCTCCACCTGAACCTTTCTAGAGATCAGGGGTGGCCGCATAGAAACTCCGCTAGCGCTAGCGGAGCCCATCTGCCGATAGTGCTGTACATTTTTCCAATGCATTTTAACACCGATAGGCTGTCGAAGCACTAGCGGAGTTTCCATGCATGAGGCGCCATGTGGGAATTTAATTGTTTCCTAAAATTATTTGGAAATAATGTCATTGTTTCAAACCATAAATGTACGTATTTTGACTTATTTCATCCAATAAAGTTATACATAAAACCATGAAATTATTATTCAAACCAGAATTTATATTAAACATGGTTTCATTCCCATGAAACTTTCACAAATTCATGGTTTTGAAAACATAACTTACTTTCAAACCATGAAGTTCATGCAATTTCATGGTTT
>NMRB01000388.1:355374-368322 GCA_002633025.1 Notospermus geniculatus
AATACGTACATTTATGGTTTGAAACAATGATATTATTTCAAATAATTTTGGTAAACAATTAAATTCCCACATGGCGCCTCATATCCATGCGGCCGGCCCTGGTTACACTCCTCTCGCAGTGTTTTGTTTCGCTCCGTACCTACGCTTCACAAACCACTGCTTCGAATGGCCGGTATTCTGCCGATTTACCGCCAGATGGCACCACTACTGTCCAACCAATCAGCGCCCGCCATCAGGCTGCCAGGCAACTGAGCAAAATCCTAAAACACTTTCTCCAGCGTAGCAACGGGAACAGTAGTGGTGCCATCTGGCGGTAAATCGGCAGAATACCGGCCATCGAAGCAGTGGTTTGTGAAGCGTAGGTACGGAGCGAAACAAAACACTGCGAGAGGAGTGTAGCCCTGGTCCGGCCGAATCGAAACTCCGATAGCACTAACAGTGCCTAACAGAGAGGTAGGCCTATGCAATGCCTTTTACCATATACAGAGTTTCTCTGTTAGGCCTTGGTAGTGCTATCGGAGTTTCGATTCGGTCGGCCCTGGCTTGGCCGCAGAGAAATTCCGCTAGCGCTGGCGGAGCCCATAGTGCTGTACATTTCCCCATGCATTTTATTATAACACGATAGGCTGTCGAAGCAAGTTTCTATGCGGCTACCCCTGTGTGTTTGAAGTACCGGTATGACAAAAAGAGTAGGCCTATACGAACGCAGCGAACTGTGGTAGGCCTTGGAGGAATTATACCTCCAAGGGTAGGCCTACTGTAGTTTGTTTAAAACAGATTCTGTTGTGCTGCCATTGTGGTTCGTTTACTGTCATGTCAATGCGTGGCTTATAATAGCCTATACGTGGCAATATTTTTAATAAATTCAGTACCAAACATACGCTATATTGTAACGGACACTGTGCCTTTAAAGCGTGAGATTTGGTGGCACAACACCTTTAAATGTTGGAATGTCATTCACATGTTAGTTTTCCATTGGAGGAATTATACTGTCAGTATAATTCCTCCAAGGTTTTCCAAAGGTTATTCCAGTTCTCTATTGTGTTGATTTATTGGTGAAGGGATTCGCACATGATTGTTTAATTCTGGTTAGGTAATCGTTTGCCATGCTGCCGTGGGGAATGAGGTAACTTAATTGCTTATATTGGGTGCGCTCTACTGAGGCACTGTATTTCTTCTCTACACGTCTTAGGGGACTGTTGGTCTCCTCTTTTCCTTCCGATTTCTCTCAATTATGTTCAGTCTTGGAGGAACGTTAAACTACAGGTAGGTCACATTCCCTGACGGCATGCATGGTAGACAACGCCTTTAAGTTTTTCACCCTTCTTAATAGTTAGTTAAGAACCCTGAGCTTTCTGGGGTTGGTGTATTTTGAAGTAAACTTTGCATTTGTGAGCGAGACTTATGTTTTATGGTTGGGATTGAGTTCCTGTTTTTCCCAGTTCGGAGGGTGGTAATGGCTTCCCTGTTGTAATAACATAGGCTGGCTCTCTGCTGGGTTTGGTGTTGGCTCTTTCCCCGGGGTGTTGGGGTTGTGCGTGCCGGTTTCTCTGGTTCCAGGCCACTCAACTTGCAGGCTTTCCAGCGGCCCTAAAAATCCTAAATATCCCTAAAAAATTTTTCTCTCCCTAAAAATCCCTAATTTCAAGCCAATTTTGCCGATTTTCCCTAAAAATCCCTAATTTTCTCTTATCTGGTAATCCTGCGGTGCCGCTATAAGTGTCGATGTGACTTGCATCTCTTCGAAGTCCTTGTGTCATGCTGATGTTAGCTGTCATATTGATCAAATATGGTTCCTTTTTGGATTGTAATCCAGGATGCAAAACTATAGGTATCCCCTCGCTTGGATGGTGTGCTAAATATTGATTTGATTACCACTATTTAGCATGACACAAAGACTTGCCAGACACATGGACAACTTTTCATCCCAGGCTTTTTATCATATTTAGCCTACATGTATTATGCAAGTGTGATCATAAGTTGCTGAATGTAAGTATTTCCCCGACAGCAAGAATGAGAGGCCCACTGGAGGGCCTCAAGGGGCAGACTGGATGGGCCACTACATGTATAGTGGCTGCCCACCAGTATTGCCATCAGAGGGCCACCATTATTCCCACCGGTCGCCCGTCAGCAGAAAATTGGGGGGCTGCTGCTGCTGCTCCATGCCCCTGGTTTACCACCAGAGGCCGACCGATCGCTACCGCTGCCCCTCTTATCTGCCACTGAGGCCCACTGATGCTTGCTGTCTGGGTCACACCTTTTGAACACATGTTAAAGGCCCTAAAAACACCCTAAAATTACCTTAAATCCTCCCTAAATATTCCTAAAAATAATCTAAAAATGCCCTAAATTTTGCCCTAAAAAGTTCCAGAAGTTGGCTGGACAGCCTGAACTTGTTGTTGAGCTACCCTGCCTTGGAGGGCACTGGCTCTAAGTTTTGGGAGCCAGAGCGGCGGGCACGTTTCCCTTTTGAAATGGGTAATACATGTAAATAAACTTATTGGTTTTGGGTCCGGTCGGCCCTCGGGGCGATCTACGGCCGTGTTCGTTTTGGGGGCCTGCCGTTCCCCTTGGTGGTACAGTTTGGAATGCTCAGGGTTAAATTGTCAAATTATTAGCTGTAATATACCGTGGCTAGAAAGTATCATGATTATTTTTTTTGAATATAATTAATTTTTCTTTTCGAATTTCCTCCCCGAGGAGAAAACATTTGCTCCCCGGGGAGGAAACATTTCCTCCCCGAGGAGAAAACATTTGCTCCCCGGGGAGGAAACATTCTCTCCTCGGGGAGCAAATTATTTACTCCGAGGAGATGATTATTTCCTCCCCGAGGAGAAAACATTTGCTCCTCGGGGAGGAAACATTTCCTCCCGAGGAGAAAACATTACCCCTATGTCAGATGACCTATGACACAAAGTTTCCGTCCGATTCGATTCTTGGCTTGGCCAACAGGTGGCCAAAACCAAGAACACAAAAAGTGCAATAACTCGTGAACTAATATCTAGATCACCTCCAAATTTTTATCATAGGTGTATCTAATGAGGGTACATTACATATATAACGGGTTTTTGATTTGACCTATTTTTCAAGGTCATAGTTCAAAATTTTGCCTTTAAGTGGCACGTTTCGTAACTGCAGGTGATAATAGGTCACTGCCACAACCTGACGAAAACGAAACGTAAACGTAAACCTAAACGTAAGAATCGTAGTACCCAGGAGTAACGTTGTGTGGCGCAGCTGTTCCGGCACCTCATTGTAATTGAAAGTCGTGAAAACATTTCCTATCACCAGTTTTGTTAACCCTAGATTGCATTTTTACAATGTAGGCCTAACTCGGTTTCTGAGAGGGGAGTATCCATATTATAAGAAAATCTTGGGTAGACTTTCTCAAACCCGGCAGCAAGTGAGAAAGAGGCCCCTAAAGTTAGGGTACTGGAAACAAAAAGGGGTCAAAAATATGATATCATCAGATCATATCAATATTGGTGTCAAAATGTAGGTCTGTGAGTGTACTTCAAGAAAATACGCACCCCAAAGTCCGATTTGGCCCGTGAGCCCCTACAAAAGGGGTTAAAAAGGGAAAATCCCAACTTCGACCCCTTGCCATTGGCCTCAGAGGCAACTTCAGCCGATAAAAGTTGATCAGTTCTACTCAGATAAGTAATACGTACATTTTGATACCCACCTTGACATGGTTAGTTTGGCCTAAGGTCCTTAAGGGTCAAAACATGTAAAAAAGGGTCGGAAAAGGGGTCTGTGTATTACCCGAATAGATCATGGTGTCAAGATTGGTATCAAAATGTAGGTATTACTTATCTGAGTGGAACTGATCAACTTTTATCGGCTGAAGTTGCCTCTGAAGCCAATGGCAAGGGGTCAAAGTTGGGATTTTCCCTTTTTTAGCCCCTTTTGTAGGGGAACAAGGGCCTGATCAGGCTTTGGGATGCATATTTCCTTGAAGTACACGCACAGACCTACATTTTGCCACCAATATTGATATGATCTGATGATGTCATATTTTTGACCCCTTTTTATTTCCAGTACCCTAACTTTAGGGGTCTCCTTCTCACTTGCTGCCGGGTTTGAGAAAGTCTACCCAAGATTTTCGTATAATATGCATACTCCCCTCTCAGAAACAGTAGAGTAACTTAAGGCTGATTCATACTCCGTCCGGATTTTGCGCCGACTATGATCAATTTCACTGCGTGTGCACATTCACGTCGTGGAAACCTGCGATCAGTTTCATGCGCTTGACGGTCCGCAAGCGAGTATGAATCAGCCCTAAGGGTACATCTTATGCACACGGGAACCCCCCTAGCCCATGGACTATGCAGAAGTTGGCCTACGGGCGCTACAATGTACATGTATGTGAAAGTGGGAAAAGTTCGACAACCCTCTACATGAACCGTTGTAGAGATCTGTGTGTTTGAAGTATGACAAAAAGAGTATGAACTCAGCGAACTGTGGTAGTTGTTCAAAACAGATTTTTTAGTGCTGTCATTGTGGTTCTTTACTGTCATTCAATGCGTGGCTTATAATATAGTACATGTACATGGCAATAATTTTAATAAATTCAATACCATGCAGACATACGCTATCACAATAACCTAACATTTGCTGACTAAACCGTCTATCAACAGGCTTTTTGTTCCCTGAATGTTATGAAGAAACTATGCGAAATGTACCGATGACTCGGGAATTAGGATACCCGGTAAGCCGCCCATTTTTTCCAAATGGCCAGTAACTCCGTTGGTGCGCATGGGCCAATGGGTTCATAAAAATGTGTTTCGGGGGGGGGGGGGGNAACTGGAGCCCACACATTCCATGATCAAAAGTACGACACGGACACAAAGGGGTGTATTAATAAGCGGTAAGGTGGAAATGGTAATTTAGGCCTAAATTCGAACACCACACACTTGCAGCGACGAGTATATGGCAACCTTTTGACGGTTATTCGGGATCTGATATTAGGGAGTTTTCGCAAAGCCCCCCGAAACGCCAACGCGAACGCCAATCTCATTGTTCGGTGCCATGAAGAAAGCACCGAACAAAAGGATTCGCGTTGACGTTTCGGGGGCTTGGCGAAAACACCCTATTGTTGCGTCCGGCAATTGCGTCCACAATATAATTGACAGGATTCGCAACTGTAGGGCTACAACATGGCCCAAAAGCGTAACCGTGCTGCTCTACCCCCCAAACATCATCATGGTACGTTCCAACTCGGCGAGATTGTTCAAGATTGGTGTACCGCTCTCTTGTTGTCGGTGATAACGTCGACGTTGGTGATTGTTCGTTCAAAATAGGGAGTTTTCGCAAAGCTCCCGAAACGCCATTGCGAACGCCAAACCCATTGTTCGCTGCCACGAATAGAGCACCGAACAAAAGGATAGACGTTCGCGTTGGGGTTTCGGGGGCTTTGCGAAAACTCCTTAATATTCCGTCAACCCGCAAAGGTGCCTCTTCTGTGGTGGCTTTTTCTTGTGCACTCACTGTAGAAAGATAAAAATTAAAAAAAAAATGAAAAAAAAAGAATCATAAAGTGAAATGCGTGTGGAAAACTAAATACCCGGAATATGAAAGAGGAAGTCCCAAAATATCACTATGATTCGAAGAATCCTTCCGAAGCTGTGTGCAACCAGTGGTAATGGAGTCTTGAATTTGATTAGAGTTCATAGATCTCATCCCCGTTAAGAGCTCTGATACAGGCCAGAGATAAAACAATGATGTTATTCCTTATTGGTGATTATCACTTTCACTTTTTGAAAGGGATTCACGGGGAAGTACATCATAGAAAATTTGTCGCTATAAATACGTGTGACGACTGCTCCCTTGTTGTGACGACTGCTCTCTTGTTGTGACATCGCGTTTTGTCGTTATTAAGTAGGCTTACCTTTCGCCTTCTTTCATTTTGAGTTAAGCTACTTGATGTGTCCATTTCGCCAGATTTCTTAATGAGCCCCTTAACACCTTAAATTAAGGTAAGTTCGATTTTTTCAGATTATCACTGGCACCTCATACAATGAAAAAAGAACCCCAGGAGAATCAAGGCTTTCCATTCGAAGAAGAAGACCAACATCTAAGTAGTTTCTGTTCGAACTTGCTGCCGGGATACTACGTCGAGTGACAAAAGGAAGAACTAAACTGTAATTTCATTCTACCCGCCAGATAATATTTTGAAAATAATGATCGGTAATGACGTTTAATTCTTTTACAGAATGCCACTAATAACTGGTATCCTGCTGGACGTCTCTGGCTCCATGCGAGAAAGCATCCAAAGTGACCGCTTTGTAGGCATGCCATGGGCACGCTCCATTTTCGACGTCATGGACAATCTGATAAAGTATGACGTCTCAGAGGAAAACCTTGTTTTCGCGGTTGGCGTTGGAGCTGACGTTACTGATAAAGACAAAGAGACGTTCGACATACTGAGCACCATATCCAAGAATCAAAAGACCGAACGTGCTCTAACCAATTCCGACAAGCGTCGGATGATCGATCGTACTCTGTCTATACTGAGAGGAAACGGAGCTAGGCTAATTCGGGAATGGGTAACTATTGATCTCATTCAGGACACTGTATCCGACAGTGATGTCATTTTGTTACTGGAGAAGCTTGAAAACGATCCAAAATTCGTCAGTGACTTCGTCGATCTTTTGCCCATGGCGTGTCGCGTGCCAGAGAGTTCATTTCTGGCTGTTGGTTTATCCATGTATCAAGCATTTACAGGAAAACGTGCAACAGAATACGATATAACAGAACTTGTCAGGAAAGCTAAAGATTTGATCTCTCAATCTCCCGTCGATCGTTCGTCGTTGATCGCGGCCATCACAAATCAGTCTGTGTTTCGAGTTCACGACGCATCGGAAATCTTGCACGATTGCGTAGAAGAAAAAGATTTGACTGATTCGAGGATATCTGAGTTGATGGACACTGTTGAACCATTCATATATGGAGGAACACCCTTGTGTAAGGCACTTCGACAAGCCACTGACCTACTCACTCAACCTAAATATAAAGACTACAAGAAACTCCTCTTTGTCCTCTCTGACGGCGAACCAGCAGATGGTGGACTACATGTACTTCCGATTTCAGAGCTGAGGAATTCCGATGTGCACGTCGTGTGCTCTTATATTACGAGATCTGATCTCATAGAAACAAAGCGTCTGTACTGCAGGGAAGAAGATTCCTGGGACAAAGCAGCTCAGTTTATGTTCCGGTTGAGCTCGTCTGTCGAGACCCAGTCGCTGCCACGAACGATTTTCATCAAACGAGATTGGAAGATAGACTTCGTCAACAATGAAACCAGACTCTTTCTGCACGTCAATCATCCAGATCACATCAAAGACGCCTGTGATCTGGCCAAAAATGTGGTTTGTTGTCAGGACGCCCTTGCAGATTGTTTGTCCGACGTGTCACTTGACCTGTACATCAACCAAGAGAACAGAGATTTCGAGGCAAAGGAACAGGAAGGAAGTACCTGTTACGCAAATGCAACCGCTGCTGTCCTGCATCTCGCAATGAAGCGCATAGTCGGTCGTGACGGTGGCTATCCTGATTTCTACACCTTGAGGGAAGAAATCATCAGGAGATACGGTAAGCATGGAGCCACTACGGACGAAGTTCTACAAGAGTTTTGCCCGAAATACCGCTTGCGTTGTATTGGGCCTAAGGATGTTCGTATCATCAAAGCATTAGAAGCGATCGCCGCAAAGCGCCCCGTAGTGGCAAGATTCGAACTCACTCGGGCCGAATGGGCATCTTTTTCAAGTTTCTTTAAAGAAAATGAAGGAAAAGGGATCCTCACAACGAATGAGATTGACATCAAAAAGCGCCCGGAAGGAGAACCAACCTTCGGCCATGCTGTTGTCTTAACCAGCTTCAACAGCGAATGTCTCCGCCTTATGAACTCGAAGGGAGTTGAATGGGGCGACAAAGGCTTCTTCCGAATCAGGAATGCAGATGTTCTTGGATTACAGTTCTTCGATGTTTACTGGGAGGAGAAGGACTTATCCCAAGCAGAGAAGGCCTATTACCGGGTATACGGGGAGCAGAAAGCAGCCGAACATTTTGCAACGTTGAGGGGACTCCAGCTCGCCGAATACGAATGTCCGCTGTCAGAGTGTAAACAAAAGTCACTGGTGAGCGAATTCTCTGGGAAGTTAACAGAGGCCACTTGTCCCAAATGCAAGAGAAAATTTAACTGTGGAGAGGAAGGGAATATCTTGGCACTGTATATGTATCTCACCTCACTTGGGTCGTAAACTGTGGGTAGCGGTTCGAAACTGCGGGAGGAGTTTAGTATGTACCAGTTATAAAAAGACAAACAAATTACGACGTTTGCACAGAGAATTCTCACTAACCAATCTCGAGGCATTCTTAGCGTTCAGCCAATGAAGGTGGAGGCGGCGCTGATGGCTAGAAAGTCCGAAATGTCGCAAGGATGCTGGACATGTAGTTTATGTAGAGCTAGGTCCTATTATGTGTCCAAGGTTGTCTCACGATCATAGACTAGCCTGTACCTGCATTTCGTCATTTACCGTTGTTTATATTCACTGCTTCCTTTGTGCCTTTCAATTAGTAACCATGTTGTCTAGTGCTGATATGTGGCGGGTGCACTTAGGCCTGCGTCCTGCTTGGATCGATAAAGATACAGTCATCGTGTGGAAGGTTTTAAAAAAGTTTTCTCACGGCGGCGGAATCAGAGAGTGCCGACCTGTACCTGCATTTCGTCATGTTACATCCAGACGCTCGTTTGCACCTTTCAATTAGTAACCCGACGTTGCCTTGCAGATAGGGATTATCTCAAAAGGCCACTGCATATAAACTTTAGCTGCACCCTAACTAATTAATAGACCTATACGGTTACTTCGGGTTCTTTGAAGGCATCTTCGCAAGGGGCATCTCCGCAGACAAATTCGATATCGAGGGTGAAGAGTAGTGCTCCACGTTTATGCGCATACGCGAGTTTGTGAAATGAACAAACTCCTCACAGCACAACCTAGTCTCCATTTTTGGAGCCTTCAAAAAATCCGGAAGGTTTGGCGATGGAAATGAGAGTGAAAATGGGAAAGATTTACACCTGACCAGGCAACGACATGTCATTTTTCTCATCTACACGTACATGTACATGTATATGATTGTATTAGATGTAGGCCTACATGTAGTGAGTAGAACAATGTACAGTAAGTTGTAGTCCGTCATTCATGCACCGAATAAATATTGTAAAAAAAAATTGTTAAAAAAAATTATGCACTCCAAGTGGTATGATTATGTATGACAGGCTGATTCGAACCCACGGTCTCTCAGATAAAGGGCGTAGGCCTACTGTACCCCCAGTGAAATATTTTGAAGGTTGGCGCGTGGTTGTGTAAAATTTTGAATTTTTCAAGCATCATTCAATCTGCAACATGTCATGTTTTTTAAATCAGCAAACTTATTTTTTTATTGCATTCCAAGGGACCACTGCACAGCACATATTTATGATGTCATATGTGCTCAATGCATATTTATGAAGGTACAACCAATAGGCCTAAGCAGTCACAGTATAGGTCATTCACTACAATAAAGGTCTTCAGCATGGACACTAGTGACATCCATGGATTGATGAAAATTCAAAAGTTTACAATGAGTGGAGTCTCCCTTTAAAATTCTGTTTGCCGTATCAGTAAACAGTAGGCCCAACTGGTGACCCACTTAGTGTTCCGATATAAAGAGGTAGACAACGTAGCAACGTCATTCTAAGGCGGGCTGACCTGATGAAGGAGAGGAACAGCCACTAAAATGACCAAGATGCAGTATCTGGTGTATGCTCTGGTGGTTTCAGCAGCTTGCGTATTCGGCCAAAATGACAGAGGAGACAGTCAGGTAAGCCTGTCCAAACTCATTTGTTCCTCATCAATTTTTCTCATTTTGCCCTCCCCATTTCACAGCACTGAGCAGCGGGCACAAAAAAATCGCAGTTGTAAGGTGACGGAAACCTGGCTTTGCAACTACTCCAGCTACAGCTTCTTGTGGTTAGCTAGGGACCATTGGTCCTTACACACTTTACTAACGATGTATAGAAAACATGTTCTTCTTCATCGTCGGTAAAGTGTGTAAGGACCTGCGATCCCCTAGCTAACCACAAGAACCTGTGCTCTTGCTCCTCCAACATCATCAAGTGTCAGTGACTTCGATTCGAAGGTATCAACAACCCGTTGTCTGGTCATCAATGCCGACCATCACCAACAGGAGAAGCTGCTGTAAACTTACACGTGCGATTTTTGTGTTTTTATGTTGTGATCAAACACGCCAAACGTCATGACAGTGTGCATTTGATTGATTCACTCCATAATATATTATGGTCGGTTTAAAACAAAGCCAGGAAAGTGCAGTATCAGTGGGCGGGCAGTATGCTTATGAGCCCTGGACATGAATGAACTCATGAGTCGATAGGCCTACACACAAACATAGCGTTAAAATGTCTTGCATTAAATCCTCACGCCAGTTGCGTTGCTGAAGAAGGGTTTACTAGTAATAGATGGCTGGCATTTAAACACTGAGGTTAGTGAAGTTTTAACGCCGGCGCACCAACCAGGCAGATTCTTGCTGAATCGGTTAAGTCATGAAGTGGCTGGCTATAAACGGAGCATAACTTTAATTTCGACAACAGGACCGTTTCCTTCAAAACTGCCCGAACGTTCGAACGCCGGACCGTTACCCTACATCCCAGTGGTTCCTGGTGACGTAATTCGTGTAGATTTCAGCGATAGGACACTGTAGCCACACCCATTGGCAGCTGTAAATTATGTGGGCTGTATTTTTACCACAACCAGCTCCCGCTTTCAACAAGCAAGGAGTTCAAGAACTTCAAATTGATATTTCTGCAGCTACCAAGAGGTTTAGTCATATACATAAGGTAATGTGACGTGCGAGCCGGTCACCGACTTGCACGAAAACAGCAACAAAGTCGGCAATTAACCCAAGGTCGCAGACCGCGTGATTATGACTAAGAAAAGATTACCTTACACAGCTCTGATTGGCTCCAAGGCAAGAAAAGCCGTCATTTCTTATCTTGCCGACATTTTTGGGGCGACTGTATCATCAGCAACATCCGTGTTGGTTTATTTACGACATCACCGCTCAGGTCAATTTTTAATTGCAAAGGAGATGATTGTCTTCAAAGATGTGATGTCAAAGTCGACCTTGGTTTAGTAGGCCAAGAGATACGGTTCTTTTTTTGTCTGGCAATTAACCCCAGTGATGTTTACTTTGACGTCTTGATTATTTTTTCTTTGAATTACCGGTGCATGATGCATCCCACAAAATTGTCAAAGGGATTTTATTCGGTTGTAAATTGTTCACTTCGCAACGGCCTGCTTAGGCCTTCGACAACGCACAGAGATAAATTTACTAAGGGATCCTTGCTAAGTGTTTTCCGGGCCATTGCAGAATCTCACAATGTCCAGTGAATTAACGGTGCCTACCGGTAATTGTTTGATGTCGAGGCAGAACGTCAACGTCTTATCTTCCAGCGAGTTCTGCCTCCAAAGATACGCTATCTGCACATCGAGTCCAAAATTGCCTACCGTTTCGCTACAACCAACGTAGCAAGCATGCTGGCAAACAGCGACACTACGTCGAGGGAGGCTGTCTTCACGATACAATTACCCAAGTCTGCCTTTATAACCACATTCTCAATGTAAGTACAAAAAACAAAAAATCCGATACGATACGATACGATACGATACGAGAAAATTCTACATTTTCCATGCATCAACATGGGTGACAGGACACAACGCACCCGGACAGAATGTGCTGTACCAAGGACAAAATGTACCAGACAATATGTATCGGGACATAAGGTACCCGGACAAAAGGTACCTAGGACAAAATGTACCTAGGAAAAAACGTACCTAGGACAGAAGGTACCCGGACAAAACGTACCTAGGACATAACGTACCTTTTGCCCAAGGTACCCTTTCTCCCAGGTACCATTTGCCGGATACGTTTTGTCCTACAACCATCAACATGCTGAATCAACGTCTGCCACCTGTAAAATGGTGACATCTTTCGCCGCACCACATTAAACTGCGTCTTACTTTACAGGACAATCGAGGGCGTTACATACAACGGGGATGTGAAGGAGAAGGAACAAGCACGTCGGGAATACATCGAAGCAAAACGTCAAGGACAGAGTGCAGGGCACATTGCTGCCAAGTAGGTGAACCCTGGCTGCACGTGGAGGAACTGTCCTTATTTGACGGTACCGCCACCTATGGACAGTGTTGCACCCGTAAACATTGCTGCACCTGTGGAAAGTGCTGCACGTGTTGACGGTGCTGAACGGTAAACATGCACCTATTGATAGTTCTGCACCCGTGGACGTAGTGTTGCACCCGTAAACAGTGCTGCACCCATGAACGCCACCTGTGAAGTGGCAATTCTATCACTCATGTCATTTTACAGGGTTTTGACTCGCATTCTATTTGCAGACCTCGTAACACCAATGCCTTCGAAGTATCGGTGAACGTTGCTCCTCAACAGAAGGTGACTTTCAACCTGACTTACCAAGAGCTCCTACAGAGGGCGCTGGCCATGTACCAGAACGTCATTTACATCAATCCCGGGCAAATAGTGAATGATATGAAGGTGGATGTCTACATTAACGAGTCGAGACCGATTACCGTTTTGAGGGTCCCTGCCCTACAGAAGGATGTGCAAGATTCGCTGAATTCATTCGAAGGTAAGACTGAAACGACACCCAACGAACTGAAAGGTGTGTCTGACGAATAACGTCATCAGTTTACTCACTAAACCACCCTTGCGTTTTAGCGATGAAGAAAAACATGCAAACCTTGAGGCCGGTTCTACAATCTGAACTGCGGCAATTACATGTATAACAAATTACACTTTGAATCTTATTTTCAGTTAATCCAGATGCAGTAGTCTCGAAGACGTCACCGAAAT